>JAXQQM020066114.1:0-66210 GCA_034641835.2 Pinus albicaulis
CTTCCAACCATTATAACCTGAGGAGAGGCTCAAGCACACCCACGTAATTAAAAGAC
The DNA here is from genome assembly GCA_034641835.2 of Pinus albicaulis. Taxonomy (NCBI): domain Eukaryota; kingdom Viridiplantae; phylum Streptophyta; class Pinopsida; order Pinales; family Pinaceae; genus Pinus; species Pinus albicaulis. Next base: position 57 of record JAXQQM020066114.1, read on the forward strand.
CAAAGGACAAAATTTGAGGGGACGTCGATAAACGTGCAGAAGGCCACAAGGTTTGGGCATGAATAAACTTAGGTCTGGTGGGAATACCTGAAGTTGGCAAGGAATTATTGAAGACAAAATAAATAGAGGATCTGGTTAATTTTTATGACTCACAACTAGAGGGAAAATTTAAGGAGCAAGAAAATGTTGGTCTATGATCCCTAAAATCCCTAGGAATTAAATATAGAAAGAACCATTGTTTTGAACGTGGTAAGGGTGGAATTACCTAGAATTGAAAGGAAAATAGGAGGAATGTGGTGGAAAAGAAGAAATCTAAGGTGAGCGGATTACCCATGAACCTTCCAATCTAAGCACAACCACAAATAGTGTTGAGTGATGAGATTATTGAAGAAGCTTACGTATACCAAGAAACTAATATGGGGTTAAAACGTAAACAATAAATTAATGAGTATTATATTTCATGCAAACATAAGTGGCTTGAAGCCTACTTGTGTAAATCTAAAGACAAAAATTGAGGACCTACCAAGTCGAGGAACTGGAAGATGGTTGCAGAGCTCTATCGCGAGACCGAGCAATGATTGAATGAGGGATTCCTAGGAAAAAGGCATGGTGGTTACCTCAACCATTCGGAATGAACCATTTTCGTTTTATGTAAACCCCAATCACATCGGCGATGGAGAACTACATATGTGTATCAGCTTGGGATTCGGGCCAGAGAGCTCATTGCGACGAGATGTGGGAAAATACCATATGCCTGGCACCCGCTCAAATCTTATGTCGCATTACCATGTGTTAATTATTAAAAAAAATTAAAAGAGCATGTACCTAGGTGATGTGTAGCCAAACAGTTGTATAAACAAAGTTAGGTTATAATGGGGTGGAGAGTAGTTGTGTAATGTTTCTTCGAACGTAGTAATGTTTCACATATACATAATGTGTTAAATATAAATGTGTTTTAGAGCATGAGGTTCAACGTTGTGGGCTATGATATGACTACAACTAAAATACAAAGTAAGATTATTAATAGATAAGTAAATAGTTGTTGGGAAGTAACAGAGAGGAAATACATGTGGAGACAAAACAAAAAGGAAATAATGAAACAAAACGTTGTTTATGGAAATGTTGAAATCATATGAAGTTTAAGGATTATCTACTTGATAATAGCATGTTAACAGTGACGAATTTCTTTGTAAAATTGTATTAAAAAACATAAAAATAATGATATTCACAATTGTTGAGGAAAGATACACTTTTGACAAAAGGGAAATAATTATATTGGGAATAATTCCTACTCGATTAATATAAGTTTCCTTTTTTCATATACGTTGGATGTTGAGCAAGAATCTTACTTAGTTTTATGGTAGCTTCACTTACAGGACCAAAGCCTGATTGATATATGAATGGGAAGAAGTCAGAGAGAAAGTTTGGTCCAAGATATATCTATATATATATATATATATATATAATTGAGGGAAGAAGTGTAATATCCCAAAAGGGAGAATGTAGTAATACTAAAACACAATATAAGAACTGCAGCAAAGTAAACAATAAATATAAACACACCATACAAATATACAGAATAGCTGAGCCATATTATTATATGGGAGGTGGATAAATAGTACAACAGTGCTCAAATATGAAACACTCAAGCCAAAAATATGGCCTAGAATGACCCTGAAATGATCCCACAAGAGGGACTGTGTAACTCTTGGATTGCTAGAAGGAATACATCATTGTCCTTGTTGCAATTGATGGAACTGCAACTGCCAGCAAAATATAAAATGTAAATCTCAGGCCCTACAACTATGACTGTTGGGTATGAAGATTTTCTACATAATTTGATCAAAGATGGCTGGAATGTGAGGTACAGTCAGATCTATGCAAGAAGGGTTTATCCCTTCACGAGATCTTCAAGTTGGAAGCTCAAGATCTAGCTCCTCCAACGTTCTCCACTGAATGCAGCTCCTACTACAAAAATGGTGGAAAAAACTACGTTTTCAAGGAGGGAGGCTCTCTATCCTGCTGCTAAATATGGAAAATCAGCTCAATAATGGTGAAAACTATGAATAAAAGGTAAGAAGATGGTCCCTCATAGGATTTCTAGCTGAAATACTAGAAACTTCCTTCCTCCTTTAGATCTACAAGACTGGACTACGCAATCCTTGAGGGCACTGCTACTACATGGAGGTAAAATACAATGGCAAGAATGTTGTATATGGATCTGCTGCTCCTGAAAGGCTGAACATGAAGCACAATGTGAAAGGATGAATCCTCCACAGGTTTCATAGATGGAATGATAGAAACAACCACCACCTTTCAAACTGTCAAGTAGGAATGTGTTATTCCTGTGACTGAATGTGCATATGAGTGTGGCTGAATGTGGCACCAATGCCTAATGATTAATGGAGATCAATAGAAACCTTCCCATAGTATGCACTTGAATTCCCCCGTGGGTAAGGGTGGGATTTCCGCTCAGAAACACCAGTTTGCTAAACAACACTCCAGACTTAGCTAAACAACATAAGTGTGCATAGAAATATCAAATGAAAAATCTAGATCTAAATAGATCAGAAATAATAATCTAAATGGTGCCTTCTATTGTGCCTTCATCTTCATTATATAGATTACGAGCCTTCCATAATCCTGGCCCACCTCGAAAATTTGTTGTGCATGTGGGCACTAGCCTCCATGAAGACTCTGTTTTCTCTGCATGATCTCCATCATGTCTGCATTTAATTCCCACTCTCTCCATGATTTGTGCATTAGATGCACCACTTCCTCCACTATCTCATCATCACTTCTTTATGATGTTACATTGAATGCACTATGATCTCAGTTGACCTCCTACAATATCCTCATGATTTTACATTAAAGATTCATGATCTCCACTCTTCCTCCATTTAAGAAGTTTCTCCACTACTCCATAATGTAGATCTAGCTCTAAAATATCAACATAAAAACATAAAAAGTGGATTTTATCCATCTATGTGGTTTGTGGGTCCCTCCAACCTCTTATTTACTTAATTAATAAAGAAAATTCAGAACTATGATATTCCAATTATCTGATGGAAAATTTGGAATATTGCAGTCCTCCCCGCAAAAAAAATTATTGTCCTCAAGCAATAGCAAAAGTGGATGCTACAACAAAAATCCTCCCTCCAAACAACATCCTCCTATGGAAGGCCTCCCCATCTATCACAATGTGTCATGCATGCCCAACTCCAAAGCTGCCTCTCTAGAATGTTTAGAATGGCCTCCAACTGAAAATTTAGATACCTTCCCTCATCAATGAATCTCTAAGGGGAAACGATATGATGTACAAATATCTCCTCTATACATGAGATACATGAGATGAAGTGGTTCCTTCCCAAAGTGGAAAGTCCCAACTCATGAACTATCTCTCCAACCCATGATACATAGAGTAGATTGCATCTATCAATGCTCTCATCATTAGCCCTATTGGCCATGTAGGATCCAAAAATAACATCAACATAGTGAAAAACAAGAAGTAGAGACATATGGGTGAGCATATGCGATGTCAAACCATATTCTCCCAGTAACAACCACTGCAACAAAGCCTTATGCTGCCATGCTAGATAATCATGAAAACAAGCAAGAGATCCATACCCTCTCAATAAAAGCCACCACAACAATGCTTCTTTCTGCCATGCCAAATCAGCATCAATATAAATGTGAGAGCCATACTCTTTCAAAAGAAGCCACCACAACAACGCCTCTTTCTGCCACACCACATCATCATTGTACCAAATGTAGTGGCCATATTCTCTCAAGAGAAGCCACCACGGGAATGCATCTTACTGCCCCATCACATCATCATTATACCAAGTACAATGACCATAATCACTCAACAGAAGCCAACACAGTAGGGCATTTTTTTTCCATCCTCCATCACTGTCATGTAGCGTATGGCAGGAAATCAGCCCATACTCTCCCAAAAGTAACCATAGAAACAAGGATTCTTGCTACCTCCTTACATCATCATGCTGCAAGTCATGGAGAAACAACATACAGATTGGCATATGCCATGTCATATTAGAACAATACAAATAAGCTCCCTTCTTCCATTATGGGAATTTTGAGGTCTAAAATGGGCCTCCTACAAAAAATGTACACAAAAAATAGACTTTATAAGAACCAATAGGATTCAAGATGATGATGTCAACCATGGGAGATGATTCACCATTTTTTTAAGTAAAATGGTAAAGATATTAAAAAATAATAAAATTATAAAACTACTTTTCAACTCGTATCTTCATCTTATCTCCCAAAGTGTTTACTCAAATTTTGAGCCTGAGTACTCGTTGGATGCAAAATTTAATTCCTCATCCAAGGAGTACCCATGTTGCATACTTTCGATGGACTTTGCTACACGAAAAATGAGAAATACATAAAAAAAAACATAATTACAATCACGTTTTCATGTATTTCTCATTTTTTTTGTAGTAGGACCCATTGAAAGTATGCAACATGGGTACTCCTTGGGTAAGGAATTAAATTTTTCATGCAACGAGTAATCCCACTCGAAATTTGAGTAAAAACTTTTGGAGATAAGTTGAAAATATGAGTTGAAAAAGCAGGTTTTTCTTTTTTCCCTCTAAAATTTGATGATGTAATCATTTCTTATTTTATTATTTCCATTATTCTTTTATAGTTTCCTTAGGAGGCCCATTTTAGACCTCAAAATTTCCCTAATGCACATCATGTGAGAGTTATGCCATGTCCCAAACCCCAATACATACATGAACATAAGATATATCGCAAACATAAATACATGTAAAGTCATGAGACATATCCCAAACAAGAGAAAATACATGGACATAAGATATACCATGAGATTTCAAAACTCTCTCATTAGTAACTAGCGTAGCCATGCCTCCTGTTGTTGCATGTCATGAATGATATATATGGCATGGATCTTGCAAATGTGATATGTTGGGTAAAACCCATACTCACCCAAAACAAATCAACATAGCTATGCTTCTTGTTGTCCCATATCATAGATCTGCAAGAAGGTAGGCAACCTCCTACTCCTCATGCAAATCCATTCATCCCAATGTGGATGATGAATCAGGCCAAGCTCAATCTTGGTATCCACCCATTGTTGAATACCAACATCCCCCATCTGAATAACTTTGCACTCCATGAAATGTTGAAGTGCACCTCCATTGAGGTCTCTCCATGAGATCCTCTCATCAATGGCCCATTGGAACCAATAAGGCTCCATACATGTTGAAGGTAGCATCTCCTCTTTGAGGTGTGAGGATCTCATTAAGAAAGCTTCATCTTGACAATGGAAAGTGCTCCCCATCACAATATGTCTGCCATCTATCATTTTTCCCTCCAGTGCTTCATGAGTGAAGCTACCTTCACAATGCTCCAAGGATAATGGGGCCCTCTTCTCATCACTACTGCTAAGTGACAAGATTGTACATCTACATGGTGGTACATGTGTTGTCTCATGGCCACATACAATGCTAAACTCATAGTTTGGCATTGTACTGAATAGTAATATGCTCCTCCCATATTCTACCATTAGGGGAATTTTGAGGTCTAAAATGGGCCTCCTAAGGAAATTATAAAATAATAGTGGAAAAAATCAAATAAGATTTGATGACATCATCAAATTTTAGAGGGAAAAATGAAAAAACTACTTTTTCAACTCATATTTTCAACTTATATCCCAAAGTTTTTACTCAAATTTCGAGCGGGAGTACTCGTTGGATGTGAAATTTAATTCCCCATCCAAGGAGTACCCATGTTGCATACTTTCGATGGGTCCTACTACACGAAAAATGAGAAATACATAAAAAAACGTGATTACAATCACGTTTTTATGTATTTCTCATTTTTCGTGTAGTAGAGTTCATCGAAAGTATGCAACATGGGTACTCCTTGGATGAGGAATTAAATTTTGCATCCAACGAGTACTCCCACTCGAAATTTGAGTAAAAATTTTTGGAGATAAGTTGAAAATACGAGTTGAAAAAGTAGTTTTATTATTTTATTATTTTTTAATATTTTTACCTTTTTATTTAAAAAATGGTGAATTATCCCCCATGGTTGACATCATCACCTTGAATCCTATTGGTTGTTATAAATTTTATTTTTGTTGTACATTTTTCTTAGGAGGCCCATTTTAGACCTCAGAATTCCCCTAATGAACTCCACACTTAAACACAAAGTATTGGGTGTAACTCAACCATGAAAAACTGGGATAGCAATAATTATTCTCCCTGATCATGTCAAGGTTCCTCTGTGTAGTGATAATTTATTAATCAGCAAGGTGCTCTAATCCTTGGTTATGTAATTTCCATGATGTAATGGTCTCACAAATCTCAATATGAGGTACTGAAATAATATGAGATGAAAGTATATGCAAACCTTGGATAAGATGAATCTCTGGAACATCTTGCACATCTACAAGAGCTTGTCCAATAAGTTCATTAGTCTGTCCAACTGGTGCTAATGATGATGGTTACATCTCCTCTATGGTACCATCACCGATATCTGCCATCTTCTCATGCATCTCATGAATCAGGCATGGGGCTCCAAATTTCAAGAGCTTAAGAACATCTTGCAAAGATGCAAGTGTTCCTCCTCCTGATGTAACTACATTTGCAGTTGGTGGTGATGGTAGAGGCACCTCCTCTTCAGTGATAATGAGGACATCTTCCTTTGGCTCTTCATGTACTATCTCCTCAATGATGGGAGATATATCTATGTGAGATGTCTCTGGTTTCTTTCTACCAAAATTTTTCTTCAGTCTTAGAATAAAGTATTCATAGGCAGACACTTTCATGTGTGACAAGTGACTAAACCACCAATCTCTTGCTTCACATTATAGGTGTAGCACTGCAATCTCCACAACCTCTCTTTCTGCTACAGGATATTGCAGAAATAATGTAGCTAACTCATCCCTCCAAGCCCTCAATATGCTTGTGGAAGATGCATAAAATGTAGGCAAGAAGAATCTATGTCTTTTTCTTCTATTATTGTTGTTGTAGGAATTCCTCTCCTCTTTGAGTTGCAAAAAATGTCGGAGAGTTAGATTCTCCTTCAGAGCTCTAGGTTGTGCTTTGTACCTAGACAGATACTTTATTAGGGTCTCATGCCCCAATTCTCCTTCATATTCACGCCATTCCCTTTCCTTCTCAAAGGAAGTGGATCTAGTAGAATGATGTGAAGCTCTTTTCTTCTCCTGTTGCTTCTTCTGCTGATAAGAAGTGCTTGGACCTTCCTCATAAAATCTTCTTAGATCCTTCATTTTCCTTTCTCTTTTCATTTGATTGGACTCCTTGGAGAGATATTGCATGAATCTAAAGAGAAGAGTGGAGTAACTTCAATCCTCCTTCATGATAGACGTCTACTATATTCTTCTTTCTTTTGATGCAACAGATGAAGTGCCCACAAGTTGAGCCAAAGATCATGAAATGATACCACTGTAATATATTAAAAGGGAGAATGATGTAATACTAAAACACAATATAAGAACTGCAACAAAGTAAACAATAAATATAAATACACCATACAAACATATTGAATAGTTGAGCCATTTTATTATATGGGAGGTGGATAAATAGTACAACAATGCTCAAAATATGAGACACTCAAACCAAAAAGATGGCCTAGAATGACCCTGAAATGATACCACAATAGGGACCGCGTAACTGCTGGAATGTTGGGTGGAATATTGCATTGTCCCTTCTCCAACTGTTGGGACTACAACTGCCATCAAAATAGAAAATGTACATCTAGGTAGTTCTGGAGCTCTGATGGTGCTTGAACTTTTGATCTAGGCTCTATGATGAATACCCAAGATAACCTAGAAAGGATTTTCCATATCTATCAATCTAAAAAAATCACCCTCTTAGGCCCTACAACTATGAATGTTAGGTATGTAGATCTACTGCATAATCTGGTCAAAGATAGCTACAATGTGATGTACAATCAAATCTATACAAGAAGGGTTGATCCCTTCATTAGATCCTCAAGCTAGAAGCTCAATATCTAGCTCCTCCAACCTTATCCACTGAATGCAGCTCCTCCTACACAACTGCTGAAAAAAAAATTTCTTTCAAGGAGGGAGGCTCTCTAGCCTGCTGCTAAATAAGCTAAATAAACTCAATAATGGTGGAAAAAATGAACACAAGGTGAGGAGATGGTCCCTCATAGGATTTCTAGCTGAAATACTGGAAACTTCCTTCCTCCTTCAGATCTACAAGACTAGACTACACAATCTTTAATTAGATTTATACTGCATGAAGGTAAAATACAATGGCCTAAATTCCGGATATGGATATGATGCTCCTGAAAGGCTGAACATGAAGCACAAGGTTAAAGGATGTATCCCCCAATGGTTTCCTAGCTGAAATGCTAGAAACAACGACCACCTCTTAAACCCTCATGCAAGAATGGGTTATTCCTGTGACTGAATGGGCATATGAGAGTGGTTGAATGTGACACCAATGCCTGATGATGAATAGAGACCAATAGACACCTTCCCAGAGTAGGCACTCAAAGTCCCCCGTGGGTAAGGGTCGGATTTCTGCTCGAAAACACTAGTGTGCTAAACAACATTGCAGAATGCACTAAACAGCATAAGCGTGCATAGAAATGTCAAATGAAAAATGTAGATCTAAACATATCATAAATAATAATCTAAATCCTAACTTCTATTGTTCCTTCATCTTCATTATATATATTATGAGCCTTCCATAGCCCTAGCCCACCTCATAATTGCACTGTACATGTGGCCACTAGCCTCCATGAAGACTGCACTGTTTGTCCATGATCTCCATCATGTCTGCATTTAATTCCCACTCTCTCCATAATGTGTGCATTATAAGCACCACTTCCTCCACTATTTCATCATATGTTCTTTATGATATTACTTTGAATGCACCATGATCTCAGTTGACCTCCTCCAAGATTCTCATGATTTTACATTAAAGGTCCATGATCTCCACTCTTCCTTCGTTTAAGAAGTTGATCCACTACTCCATAATGTAGATCTAGCTCTAAAATATCAACAAACACACATCAAAAGTGGATTTTATTCATCTATGGGGTTTGTGGGTCCCTCCACCCTCTTATTTACTTAATTAATTAAGAAAATTAAGAACTCTAATATTCCAATTATCTGATGGAAAATTGGGAATATTACAAGAAGTCACTTATTACGAATGGGCAATGAGAAATGAATTGAAAATGTATATATTATATTTGTGGGTTACCCAAATAATAATTGAAAATGAAAGAATTATTATTACCCACAAACTGATTTATTGAATGCTTCAGAAAATAAACCTGTGTTTACATGAAAATGAGTAATAATTCACAATTATATTCGGTTATTGTTAGATAATAAGAAATGTTTTGATCTAAATAGTGAGAAAGCACATGCACCAACAACCAAAAATATGAATACTCATAAACTAAGGAACATGCTTGAAAAATAAACAATTCTGAGGAATTTGGAATTGTTACGACTTCCTGTTAATAGTTGTGAGATTATTTTCAGTTAATTAATATAAGGATAATTTTGATACATAGTATATAAATTTCTTGAAAGGATGATTGAAAGTAATTCTTGAGGATAACCTAAAATGTGAAATCTTATCTGCGAAAGGCAGAAATTTGAAGTTGTAGTAAAAATGTAAAAATCCTCTGACTATATTTATATATATGCAAAACTTTATAAGAGGGTTAGTTCCTCAAAAAGTTTCTGTAAAAAATTAATCAAAGTTAGGCCTAAGACTAAGTTTTTTCCCAGGTTAGGTTTTTTAGCCACCTATGAAATTTTTGGCAAGCAAACAGGTGGCTAAATTGTTTATGAGACTTCAAGAGATACATTTCCCATTAAAATTTCTCATCCTTCAAGCCTCTGTGTGTCCACTACCTTTTTAAATATCCTAAATGTTGTATCCATCCAAAAAGTCTCACTGATTGCAAAAAATTGTGCTCCAAAAGGCCTACATTTGCCCCTTGTATCCCTGTAGAATGCCCCATTTTAACCCTTTTTTCCCCCTTTTCAAAATTCCCCTCTTACCCTCCAAATCCTCCCAAAATCCCCTATAAATCCTACACATACCCCTTGTTTGACCTATTTTCCCCTTTTTCCCTCTATTGTTACCTTTTCCTAGCCTTAAAAAGCGTTAAAGGGGCCCAAAAACCCACTTTCCACCTTATATTAAGGCCCAGCCCCTTCAGGCCAACCCCCTTAATTTTTCCCCCCACGTGACTCGGGCACTAGAACCTGGCACTAGCTCGAAGAGCGCTCATCGCAAATGTGTATCGGGGGCAAGGTTTCTCATCAATCTACACAGATCTGACAGTCTTCACAATCCCATCGCGCCCATGGTTCCCACCCCTTTTCACTGCCCGATCGCATCACAACTGTCCATTTAACCCACTGAATCAACAGTCCATATTCATCCACCCCAATGGTCCCCGTGCCAAAACACTATGCAGAAACCAGCGGTATCTATCGCACTGCCTTTGGGAGGTGGGTGGTATTTTTCATTTCGGAGTGATTCCACTCATCGCATGATGCGTGGCTCCGCGCACTATCCATAAACCGCCCTCCATCGCACATTAACGTTTGTCCACAGATCTGACGCGATATTTTTGTACACCATCTGATCTGGGGCGGGCCATCCAATGGTAATCGCACCACGAAGTTGCGCGGGAGTTAACCCAAGGCAAATAGATCCCGTGGCCAACCATCTGTCACCCTCCAACTCGTCCTCAACCATCGATCTCTTCTCGAGATCAGATGGTCCATATTTAACGCACGCCCACCATTGACCCAGTCCCGCCATGTCACGCATTCCACGTGTTTCATCACATTTTTCGCCCGTCCCTTTGTATATATTCCATTATAAGGTCAAATTTTAAGGTTCTGCATTTAAGTTTTCATTCTCACCACCTTCGACTGCATCTCCCGCTAATCCACTATGTTCCATCATAGCGTCCTCTGCATTCATCGTCCTCATCCGTGCCAGGCTGCCATTTTCACATTCGTCCATGCCACCCTCCCCGTGCATGTTTTCTTAACGTGTTTTCGTGTTTTGCAGGGTTTCAGGTGGTGAAAACCTCCATTGTTCACAGTCACTGTCATGGTGGCGAAGAACACAGGGAAGAGCATGTGCAAAGATCGTATTTATGAAGAAATCCTGGGAAGGAGCCATGACAAGATGTGCATTCAAAGAACGGAGCTAAACTTTGTCCAACCTTCCAGAACCATTCAAAGCGCAGAATTTGCAGACAGAGAATATCAGTGAAAAGCAGAGATTTTAAAGGAAAGTAATTGAAAATTTTGAGCTTTAACCTAGCAATTTAAAGGTAGGGTGCCAGATCAAAATCTCGTGGATCACTCAGAAGGTCCAGCGCTCAGAAGACCATATCATCAGGGTGTTTAAATTAGCAGAATGTTTCCTTCTGAGAAAGGACACTGTACACATTATTGTTTTAGTCTACATTGTGTCCAAGTGAAGTTTTCCCCCCTGACACCAGTCCTATGCCACCAGAAGCATTTGTTATGCAGTATGGCAGACTTCGCAGTCATTTATTTACCTTTTTGTTTATTCACCAAAGTACTACAGAGTACTGTAGCCAAAGTACATCAGAGGCATAACGGAGTAAATGGAAGCCTGGAGAAGACCACTCTTTCACCCGAAGAGTGCCATAGATAAATGCACAGAATTTAAACAGAATGGGCTTCAGCCCTCTTTCTTTTCTGAGTTTTAATGCTTCATTTAGTTTTTCACCTACCTCCTCTGCTCTCTTCAGCTATAAAATTCATGAAGGAACTCATTGTAAAGGTTGTTGATCGGACATATGAGATTTGCAAGCTATTTCCTTGAGACACAATCTCTGTGTGAAGTTGTAAGATAGGTTGAGGAAGATGTATCCAAACTGAATATTCAAAGTTGTTGGAAATGTTGTACATGACTATTTTTTCTCTTAATATGACAAGAACATTTCTTTGGATCCTGACTTAAAGTAGTTGGTGATGTTCTCTATCTCTGTGTTTTAATTCATTTCATCACATTTCATCTGGAACGCATCAGAAATTTGGCATAGGATTTACCCTTGTTAGGTACCCTATGTCTCTGCTCTCCTTGCCTTTAATGTTTTTCTGTTGTATGTGTATCTGAGGATTTATTACAATTGGTTTAACCAGTGTAGTGGTCAGATATATCACTAGCTGATGTATGAATTAATGAGGTCAGTGTTTCAGATGTTCTTGTTAAGGTTTAATTGAATGAATTGGGAACAGTGGGAGGTCTAGAATTTGGTTTCTGTCTCACCAGGATCCTTTTCTATTGGTTAAACTCTGATAAATTCCCTTAAGCTAGAGGCCAAAGCATTGAGAGTTAAATGTCTCTCTCTAATCTCAGGTCTTTAACTTCGTGTTCTAAGTCTTTAATGTTTCTTTTCTAAAGAGTTTAACTTTCAGGTTTTGGATCACAGGTTGTTCAATGGTACGTCCTGTCCTTGGATCTGATTTCTGAAAGGTCACCTTGGAGGTATCCTTGCCTTTCACTTTCTTTCTACCTTTCATGCCACACTATCATCTTTAAGATCCAAATGCTTTATATGACTAGCCCAATTCAACGCCAGCATATTGAATAGCAAGTAAACCCTTTCCTGACTCCATTTGCCCGTGGTCTTGAATTTTCCCTGAAATATCTCTCCTTTGCCTAAAATCCTCTTTACTCAACCTTGTCTCATTTTAAACCCTTCTTTCCTGATTCCTAACAACCAAACAAAAATCAAACAAACAAACCCTGTGCCCATAACTAGCCTAATATCTTAACTTTGAGATTCAAAGACAAAAACCTTTTCTCATATAGAGAGATCCCTCTCTGGACCCAAGAGGGCTAGATCCTGAGGTCTGAAAGTGGTTTTGATGTTGTCTAATCTTTTCGTCTTGCCAATCTAGCCAAAACATGGGAACCCCAACATAATGGCGACTTCGCTGGGTAAATTCTGACTATTTTCCATCTTACTACATCATAAGAACCTCAGAACCTACAATCTCTCATTGGGTTGGCATTTAAACACTCCTATTCATAGACAACCTCTATACCTTTGTTGTGTTCTCCCACACTCTTAGACAGAGTCTGGAAAGGGCCAGGTAGCCTCCGGATCTCATCCTCTTTCAGAGGTGACATATCTGGTAAAAGCCCTCCCAGTCAATCTCTGGTTTGATTTTTCTGTGTTTTCGAGATATCTTTGAAAAGAGACATCTCATAAGCACTGTGGTGGATAGTGTACCCTCTAGAAGCATCCTAAACCCTCCACCTGGCGACTCCATAGTTCATTAAAGATCAAAGACTCCACTGGTGATCAGTAGGCCTGCCGATTATCTTGGTCCACAGAAGACTCCACTGGGAGACCATCCTCCATAATGACATCAACCACAGTAGAAGTAACAATCAGGGTTAAGCTCCTTTGTTGAAAATAGCATTCTGGCTCCAAGAACTATTCACACAAGAGCTTATCCCAACCCAAACCCACTTGAAATAGATGATAACCCTGAAATCATCCTCAAGAGATCTCCTGCACCTATAAGACCAACTATTTCAAGCCACATCCATAGAGATAAATCTACACCAGAAGATTTTACAGCTCTATTAGACCCACCTTTTGACCTAGACCTACCAAACAGACTACCAAGAACTAGGTCACTCAATGTTCTAGACCAGCCAGACCTCGGGATTCCCGGTTCACCATCTCATAGCGGTCAGCACATTAGGGACGGAGAGACCCCCCCATCTACACCCCTTGATATTCACTTCCTGCAAAATTTGGGGCTCTGCCACCCTAAATCTGCTCAACAGTCTTCTGCTAGTAATAATATCCCTATCATCCATATACCTGCAGCTCAAGTTAACCCTTTACCCCATCAGAACATCATTATGGCAGCTTGGTATGCACCTCTGGTCTTACCCCAGCCTCTTGTACCTTTACCCAATGATTATCAATCAAAGATCCCACACTTCACTGCAAAAGAGTCCACCATAGCTCAGCACCATGTAGATAGGATGGAAGATTATTTTGATTACATGGAAATAAATGATGATAAAGTCAAAATGAGAATCTTTTCCCAGAGCTTAGGAGGTGATGTGAAGAAATGGTTCAAAGGCATACCTCCTAATAGTATCTGAGACCTTCTCGCTTTATATCATACCTTCATAGAAAAATGGGAAGTTAAGGCCAACCCTCTCCAAATCCTAGCAGAATGCAAGAATCTTAAGAGAAACATAGGAGAGAGTATCCATGACTACTCTACAAGGTTTAGTAGCATTTATAATGCTCTTCCTCTACACATGAAACCTCCCCAAGGTTTGGCCCTAGTAAAATACCCTGAAGGCTTTGATGCTGATATGGCCTACCAGCTTAAGGAGAGGGATTAAAACACACTGGAAGACATGCAAAAGGGAGCAATGAGTGTAGAGGCTAACCTAATCGAGAAAAAATCAAGATTGAGAGTTGAGAAAAGGGTAACATATAGAGATGACAATGTAGCTTCCACATTTGATCCAAATTACGACCGTCTATCTAAAAATGTGGAAAAGCTACATCAAATGATGGAAAAAATGGTTGTCACAGTAAGTAATCAGAACAGGAATCAAAATCACAACCAGAGCCAGAACTTTAGAAGAAACAACACCACTCCCAACAGACAAAGAGAATCAGATCAGCAAGTTATTCCCCCATTCCAAGAGAACTTTCTTGATGAAGATGAGGGATTCATAGAAGAGTCTAAGGGGAACACAATAAACATGTTTGAAGTAGAAAAATCAATCCACAACTATTCCATAGAAGAATATCAACCCTCACCCTCATATTGGGATGAGGAAATATTGGAATATGAGGATTATAGGCTGGGATTCGAAAATGCCATCATGCAGGTTAGAGAGCAGTATGAACTTAGGAGCAAGAAGAGCCTAGATAACCCCAAAACCAAAGCTCCTGAGATTACCATCAAGAAAAGGCCTAAGAAATCTTCTAAAGCAACTGCTGAAAGTAACAAATCAACATCCACCATCTAGCAGCACTAGCACTGCAGTTAGTGCTCCTGATAAAACAGTTTCTAACACTGTACATAGTGAGAATCAGCCCATTGATTCTGCCACCAAGGTGGTGACTAGAAAAATAGAGTTGAACATCCCAAAGAGTCAGCCCACTTTCAATTTGGAAAGTGAGATTGAAAAAATTAAAATATTTGTCCCACTCTCTGAGCTGGCCACTCAGGATGTATATAAAGGCCAAATTTTGAAAGCATTAAATCTAGGTGAGAATAGTGACACTGTCAACTTGAGTGATGATCAACCAACCCTCATGTTTGGTCCCAAGATAGAAGGGAAGTTTCAAGAAGGGGTAGTACCCCCTTTCTATATCAATCTCAATATCCATTATAAGATCCTTCACAATGCAATGCATGACTCCGGGGCCTCACACAACTTGATGCCTAAGGTAGTTATGGAAAGATTAGGCCTAGAGATAACCCATCCCTATAAAGACCTATATTTATTTGACTCTAGCAGAGTAAAATGTCTTGGCCTAATCAAATACCTATGTGTAAGCCTTACCCAGATTCCAGCAAAATGTATGGTCATGGATGTTGTGGTGGCAGATGTGCCACCTAAGTATGGTATGCTACTGTCAAGGTCGTGGGGAGCCAAGCTGCAGGGTACAATGCAGATGGATGGGGCATATGCCACAATACCTGTTTTTAGCCAACTTAGAAGACTGTACAGGGAAGCACAAATGAAATTCCTGGTTAGTAGCCCTGAAAGGCCTGAAAATTCCCCTCTGTATTCTGTACACACAGATCTAGACTTTTTTATCTTCTGCAACAATGAATCCTTGGGAGAGCCAGAATCAGAAAACATAGATACAAACAAAGGGTTTGAGACCACATATTTTAACATAATGGCCACCCTGGACTTCGAAGAAAACGAAGAAGGAAACCGTAGATAGTGCACTGAAACAGAAATTCAGACCAAACAAGAAATCGAATGCAATCAGCCGATTATTCACCCCTCACGAACTCATATACCACACAAAGAACGAAAACTTCCTCAGCACAATGCAGAACCCGTGACACAACAGACCAGTGAAACCCACGTTAGGGAAGGAAATGATGATAAAACAAAGAATGGACCCCTGTGGGAAATGAACTTTGATGAGTGTTTGTGCTCAACCCTGAAGTCTCCTAAATTGAGTTCATTTTAATTGTCAACCCGGGGTTGGTAAGCTGGCAGTGAGGTGCTTGTATGTGCCTAGGTGTTTGTTTCTTGCGTTGTGTTAGTGTTTATGATGTTTTTGGTCTTTTGGTGGTTTTATGTTCACGGGGGAAAAGAAATACATCTTGATGGAAAGAAGCTTATACAGTTAAAAAGCAGTGAAGCCTAATTTGTTGATGACAAATGACAAATGCAAATGCGAATCGAAACCAAACCTAAAAAGCATGACTTATCGAAATACAAAGCTTGACTAATGACTTCGAGAAAATTAAAAACAACATGAACTTAACTTGTCCAATCCTTCTAACTAAACAATTAAGCAATCAACTTGTAATGATACAACATCTCATCCATGATTAAAGGTTTGTGAAGCATATCTGGAAAATAAAATTTGTAACATCAAAAGATCTCTACTCTAAAACTAGCTCCTAATTCTGTTCTGCAACTTAGTTTAACACCACTAAGCTTCACTCAAAAGTTATAGATTTT
This sequence comes from Pinus albicaulis, assembly GCA_034641835.2. NCBI lineage: Eukaryota > Viridiplantae > Streptophyta > Pinopsida > Pinales > Pinaceae > Pinus > Pinus albicaulis. The sequence continues at coordinate 16,826 of JAXQQM020066114.1, forward strand.
TAGAATAGTCTTTTGAGGAGAGGTTTGTTTGTGAAATGGTAAAAAGGTTGCAAAAGTACTCCAGGCCTTGGACTGTTATTATCTTCTGTCCAGATGATTATGAGTTAATTATAGATTTGGAACAAAAGAGGTTTTGTAAATAATGAAGGCCGTGGTGTTTAAGTTTAACAACTAATGTAATTTAATATGCAATGGGTGACAACTAAATGTGGAATGTAAATACAATGAGCTAAGTTAGAACTGAACTAAAGTGCTATCAGTCTACAATAAACAGTGCTAAACTAATAAGCCATTATCAAACTTAAAACGAAATAACAGAGCATGAATTGAATGCAATTTGACTCCGGAGTGCCCTAACTAAGTTATCATGCAATTAATCTATGGGATTCTACAGCCTATTTTGTCCATCATGAATGGTGTTTTGGAAGAGCTTCTTAGAACAATCCTGGCTGTACAATTCAATGCAAATGCAAACATGAAAACTGAAATCAATTACAATTAAAAACTAAGACATCACAGCTATTTCCTACCCATTGTTATGATGTTTTGGAAGAGCATTTTAAGAGTAAGATCAGCTATTCTACTTAGTGTAAACAAGAAAATGAAACCTTCAGTATCACAGTCATGCCTTAGCCATCATAATGATTTTTTGGAAGAGTTCTCTTAGAATAAGTTCAACTGTGATAATGAACAAAAGAAATTGCAATTAAAATCTATAACACTACAACCATTTCTCATTCATTATCATGATCTTTTGGAAGAGTTTCTTAGAACAAGTATAGCTATAGTGACTAATGAAATTAACTATGAACTCAAACTTCAAAAATGTGAAAACAAACTAAGATACTTATCTAAATTACGAAAGTAAAGCCGTTCAGGAGGCAGGGGCCCTCTACCACCAGACGGAATCTAACTCAAAATCAACTCAACACGTTCAAAGCAATGTTGTCTTCTTCATTAAAGGAAAATAACTTGAAACAGAGTATTATCGGTCTTCAGAAATATAGCAGTCAATCCATGAAATCTAATCAAAATCTAGAGCTAGCCTCTCGGTTTCCCGAGTGCATTTATATCAAATCTTCATAACAGAACTTGCAACAATACGGGGATCATTGTCTTTTCATATCAAAATCATACTAGAACTCTAAAGATGGCAGCGTAGAGGGACAAAGGACATCTGGACTGTCCTAGTCCTATTAGGAGTCTGCCTCCTTGAATGAGTTCCCACGTACCAAAACCATGTCCAGAATTCGGTTCATTCTTCATGGTGAGCAACGAACGATGAGGACATGATGTGGAAAATACCCATGTGTGGCTTTTCCTGAGAGGACACCTGGAACATGCTTGAACGTGAAGACAACTTCAGAATTGGCGGTTAGCTACGGAATGTCTGCATTCTGTAGCTAGTTTCAGTTAAAAATGCATTACAATGACAAAATCACAAAACTTAGCAAGTTAGCCATGTTATTCATTCTAAAAGTAATTTTAACTAATTTCATTGATCATTTGGGCCTGGGATAACAATGGAAAAAGGAAAATGGAGTGAAGTAAGATAAAAGAAAGAACAATTTTGGGGCTCAACATACCCCCACTGCTGACTTCTTGCATGTCCTCATGCAACTTATTCCATAAACTCAGAGACTTCTGCAAGAACATCCAACCCTCTTCTTCTTCTTTGCCTGGAAGTTAAAGGCCTTCTGGGCTTCCTGATGACTAACTTGAACCTTAAATTGGTAAGTGCCCTGATTAACTTCTTGTTTCTCTTTTTCAACTTTTCATTAGCCTTTTCCACTTTGTCCATTTGTAGAGACAAGGTTGAGTTCATACTGGTTTTTAGTTTAACTTGTTCCTTCAGAATATCATTCTCAGTCCTGATATGTCTATTAAGTACTTCCAGCTCGTACCTATCTCTTCTTAACACATCTATTTTGGACAGTGGAGGACTAGGGGTTCTATCTCTACTCTCTGAAGCTTTCCTTTCCAATGTTTCAACATAGTCATAAACTTCTTGCTGTGCAGGGTCAATTTTAGGGGTTTCTTCATTAAAATCTTCTTCAACATCTTCTTCAATAGATGTTTCCTCATCTTCTATGTTTATCACCCCTGTTTGTTTGATCTGTGTTTTCCTTAGTTTCCCCCTGAGTCTATGGCTTCTTCTTGGCTGGGATGATCCCTCTCCTTTTTCTGTGGCAGATTTTCTGATTACCCTCTCTTCCTTAAGTTGTCTCTTAATCTGAGTCAACTTCTCAGAGATTATTTCTTCACTACTTTCCTGTACTGTTTTGTCAATTTCATTTTTAGAGGCTCTCCATTTTCTGCTTCTCCTTGTAGGCTGATGTTCAGGTGAGGGCTCTTTTGGTTCCTCAAAGTGATTTCTTACCAAGAAATTATCCCAAGTATCTTTTGTTTTGGCTAAATGGTGTTCAATTAAAATCTTAACCAAGCCATGATGGTATAGAGTTGTCTCTAGGAATTGGACTCTCCTTTGAACACTAGAAGCCATATTTTTTAAACTTTGAAGCAAGAAATAGGGAAAATTTAGCTCTTCCTCTAGAAAATGCATTATCAACCTAATATGGTAAACATAAAATGTACCATATCTACCTTCACAAGTGATAAATTTTTGTAGAATAAGCAATATGTTTCTCCATTTATTTTTTAATGCAGAGCTTGGAATTCCCTTTTTAAACACAGTGACATCCATACCTGGTGATTTGAGGATTTGCTTCCATGATTCATTATGAAATTATCTGTTCTTAAACCATCTTTCTCCATGTCTAAGCAATCCTGTTGCTTCTGCAATAAAAACCTCTGTGACAGTGAATTTAACATCTCCAACTTCAACCTCGGCTCCTTTGAATGACCTTGCAAATGTTTTAGTAACTTCTTTGTGGAAGCCATTAAATTTCTCAAGGAATTGCAGCCATCCTACTTGTTGCAACATTTCTCTGCTTTGAGGGTATCCTTCCAGGTATTTTGTGCCCACTGGTTCAGTTCTTACAATGAGGCCCATAATTTCTTCTTCAATCTTCAGATTAGTACTCTTTCTTCTCACGGAAACAATGACTTCAACCTTCAAACTGATATACCTCTGGTTCACGGTGATAGTGCTTCAATCTTCAAACTGATATATCTCTGCTTCTCGGTGACAATGGCTTCAAATTCCACACTGATATACCTCTGCTTCACGGTGATAGTGCTTCAATCTCTGCTCACGGTGATAGTGGTTTGATATTTCAAACTGATATACCTCTGCTCACGGTGATAGTGGTTCAATATTTCAAACTGATATACCTCTGCTCACGGTGATAGAGATACCTCTGTTTTGTGGAATGAAATGATGAAGGGCTGGCTACGGAATGGAGTAATAGGAAGTGGTTACGGAACGAGTTAATGAAGTGAGGTGAAGAAAACAAATCAATGAGTGAAAAGACTGCGGAGATTTTTTTACAACGGATTCAAAAATCATCATTAAATGATTTGGCTGGGTGACGTAAGAAAATCAAACACTTCAGCCTTTTAACCGCTTAAATGATGATCGGGTATAGAATTTGAAATGAAGGATTTTTATCCAAAGTTTTGCGGAGGGTATATTTGGCATGATCAATAAAAATAATCAAAACAACTTTTCAAATGATTCATAACTAAAACTATACTAAAGTTTATGATATGCCATTATAACCAGAACTTTTTACCTTTGCTTTTCATCTGCTTTTTGTGGTCTCTATATACTTTGTTCTCCTCTGGAAACCATTACTTTGTGAGTCCTCATAATCCTTCTTAATTTTGCTTGTCCATGGATATACTGGATTATCTTGTTGCAATTCAATGTCTGTTGATCAGTGCCTTCAGGATCTGTAGCTGTGGAATGACTGCCTGGCTGCGGAAATTATGATTAGCTACAGAATGTACCTGTAGAGAGTTTTAATCATGGAATGAAGTGGTTTGGAATATACATGAAATATTATATGGAATGGGTGAAGATAGATGATGAAACATGGTATAATGGGATATGTATGAAGTGAATGATGGAGTGGGATGGATTATAATTTATGGAATGGAGTGGAAGAATATAGGAAATGGCCTGCAATCCATGACATGTGTTATTCATTTGCAGAAAAACATCAAACTTTAAATTTTGATATGGAAATGAGGTGGATGAAGTATGGAATGAGATGAATGAAATATGGAATGAAGTGAAATATAAATGAATGAATGAAATGAAGTATGGATGGATAAGTAAATGGAATGAAATGAAATGAGATGGATCATAAGTGCAATGGATCTGAACTTATGATTTTGTAACAGCTGCTTGCAGAAACAAAATGGAAAAGTTAGAGTGTCAGAAAGACTCTGATTTTCACCCTATCTTTTCTGTATAAACATGCCAATCAGTGATTGGTTTTCATGTTTATACTTTTATTTTATTTTTAAATTTTTTTTTTTATTTTCAAAAGAAATGACTTCATAAAATTCAATCAAGTTGATGAAGAAGAAATATTCTTCTTCATTAACTTCACATCACTGTTTTCCTGGAACTTCTTGAAAAATTCTTCTCTTGAGAGTGGTTTGTGATACAGCTTCAATCTATGACCATTCACAAGAAAAGTGACCTCTTCTTCATCTATTGTCTTGATTTTTACTGCTCCATTGTCAAAAATTTCAACAATTTCATATGGCCCTAGCCAATGTGTTTGAAATTTACCTTGAAAATCCTTGAATTTTGAATCAAACAAGAGAGCCCAGTCACCTTCTTTGAATTTCTTCTCTTTGATATACTTGTCATGCCATCTAGTCCTTTGCTGTTGGACTAGACTTGTTTTCTGAACTGCATCTTGTCTGATCTCATCCAATTCATTAATTTGCTCCAATCTATGCTTTTGTGCCTCCGTTAAATCAAGTCCTAGCTGAACTGCCATTTTGAAAGTTTGAATCTGGAACTCTATGGGAAACAAAACTTGCTTTCCATAAACAATTTCATAAGGAGTATGACCTGTTGTGTTTCTCCATGTAGTTCTATAGGCCCACAAGGCTTCAGGAAGCCTATCTACCCAATCTCTTCTATGTAAATGAACAATATTTGTTAGGATTCCTTCAATGACCTTATTAGTAGATTCCACTTGACCATTTGCTTGTGGATGATAAGGAGTAGATTTTCTATGCCTAATTTTGTACCTCTCCATCATTTGTTCCACTAGCCTCGATGTAAATTGAGCTCCTTGATCTATAACAATTTCCCTTGGGACACCAAAATGAGTAAAAATATCCTCAAAAAGAAAATTAACTACAGATGCTTCATTAGCAAAAAGTAATGGCTTGGCCTCTACCCATTTGGTAACATAATCAGTGCAAACTAATATATATCTCTTTTGTCTTGATGGAGGACTAATAGGTCCTACAAAATCCAAAACCCATTTTTCAAAAGGTTCAATATGTACCTGAGGTTGTAATGGCATCTCACCTGAAGGAGAAGGTTTCCCTACCCTTTGGCAACTGTCACACCTTTTGACATACTCTTTAGCATCTTTAAACAAGGATGGCCAATAATATCCTAAATTAAGGATCTTATAGGCTGTCCTCTTATCTGCAAAGTGTTCGCCACAAGGTTCATCATGACATGCCTTGAGAATCTCAGGCATCTCATCTTCACGAACACACCTTCTAATGATCAAATCTGGACCTGTCTTGTACAACTCATTAGCAACCCATGAATATTTTGCATTGTCATAAATGATTTTTATTTTATCTCTTGCATTCATTATTGAAGGAAATTTCCCTGAAACTAAATAATTAGCAATATCAGCAAACCATGGAGTTTGAGTAGAAATTGCAAAAAGATATTCATCAGGAAATTGATCTTCAACTGGAGTGTCATCTTTGATATTTTGGAGTCTAGATAGGAAATCGGCTACTGTGTTTTGTTTTCCAGGCCTATCTAGAATGGTAATGTTGAATTCTTGTAAGAGCAATAACCATCTTATAACTCTGCCATTAGTGATTGATTTGTTCATTAAGTATCTAATTGCAGAATGATCAGTGTGAACAAAAGTTTCATAACCTGTTATATAGTGTCTAAATTTGTTTATGGCATGAACAACAGCTAAAAACTCTTTTTCAGTTACAGTATAGTTTAACTCTGCAGGAGTCAAATTTTTACTAGTATAGTAGATGGCATAAGGAATCAAGTCTTTTTGTCCCAATACTGCTCCTAGAGCTGTATCAGAAGCATCTGTTGAGATATGAAAAGGTAACTTCCAGTTAGGTCCCCTTAAAATAGGTGCTTCAAAAATTTTTGTTTTCAAGGTTTCAAAGGCTAACTGGCAATCAGAATTCCATTTAAATTCACAATCTTTGGTAAGTAATTTGAAGAGTGGAGATGCTATCTTGGTGAAGTTTTCTATAAACCTCCGATAATATCCTGTAAATCCTAGAAAACTCCTAACATATTTTTGACAACTTGGAATAGATAAGTTAGAGATGACTTCAACTTTTGATTCATCAACTCTAATCCCATCCCCTGAAATATGATGCCCTAAAACAATACCTTCAGTAAACATCATGAAACATTTCTCATGACTAAGTGAAATATTTGCTTCTTGACATCTCTTTAAAACTTTTTCCAAGTTTGCTAAAGCTTCTTCAAATGTGTTTCCATAAACTGTGAAATCATCCATATATACCTCTACATAATCATGTATTAGATCTGAAAAAATTCCTAATACTGCCCTTTGGAATGTTGCAGGTGCATTACATAATCCAAATGGAAATACTCGGTAAGAATAGGTACCCCAAGGACGGGTAAATGTGGTTTTGTCTTGATCTTCAAGTGCTACTTGGATTTGATTGTAACCACTAAACCCATCTAGGAATGAGAAGTACTTTTTGCCAGCTAATGTATCTAACACTTGATCTATGAAAGGTAATGGAAAATGGTCTTTAAGAGTAGCTTTGTTTAGTTCCCGGTAGTCAACACATACCCTCCATTTACCATTTTTCTTTGGCACAATTACCAAAGGAGAAACCCACTGACTATCTAAAATAGGATAGATGAAGTTGACATTTAACAATTTTTGCAATTCTTCTTTAACAATCTCCCTAAGATTTGGATTCATCCGTCTTTGAGGTTGTCTGATTAGTTTACAATTTTCCTCTATATAGATGTGATGAGTGCAAGTCTTGGGGCTTATCCCTTTCATGTCAGTGTATTCCCATGCATATGCAGAAGAATGTCTCTGTAATACTTTGACTAACTCTTGTTGTTGAGATTTTTCTAGGTTCTTGTTTATGTTCAAAGTTTTGCCCGGAAATATCTCACTTGTAGAGCTGCCAAATTTATCCATAGAATGAAGAGACATCTGCCTTGATGACAAAAACTCAATGTTGGATCCCTCTTGAAGTGATTCATGTTTGTATTATGAAGAGGATTCAAAGTTTTCTAGAGTATTCAGAATTTGATTATCTTCACTAATTTCTGAAATTGTGAAGAGAGGTTGTAAATCTTCTTCATCCTCTATCCATTGAGTATCATCTAAATCTGTAATTGTCCTAGCTGGAGGATACAAAGTGAATTTCTTAGTTGAACTACCATCAAAGATGTACATATCACCGGATCTACAACTAATGAAAGCATCAGCTGTAGCTAACCAAGGTCTTCCTAATATAATAGGATGCCCTCCTAGATTATTCTTAGGAGTTAGGATCATAAAATCCACAGGGTACTCCCAAGAATCTAGGGACACTGGAATGTCTTCTATTACCCCATCGGGTTTGATCACAGATCTGTCTGCTAATTGTAATAATGTGGGTGTAAAGAGAAGATTAGGAAGTTTCAGTTTATCCATGATTTGTCTACTCATGATATTGATTGCTTCTCCTAAATCAATGAGTGTGTTTTGGATTTCAATTCCATTGATGTGAATTTTAACAACTGGATTTCCTGGGTCAAGATACTTTGGAATAGCAATCTTGCCCATCATAATGTCTGCTATTTTTCCTGCCAGTTGAATTTTTTTTGTTTCTCTTATTCTTTTTCTTTTTTTCTTCATGCTCAACTCCTTTATTGTTTTGGCTAAAATTGGAATTTCCTTGATGGCTTGTAATAATGGAATTTTAATGCAAACATTTCTCAGCTCATCTGGGAAATCATAATTAGGCACCATAATTTGTTTTTCTACACCTCTATCAATTTGTAATCTTTTTGGAAAGGGAGATATAGAAGTAGATGTGGATGGTTGCTCTAATACAGGAGTTGAAATTATTGGATCTTTTTACTTTAATTTTTTAGTGTTTGGGTCTTGAAAATATGTGTCTTCCTCAAGACTTTTATTCACCCATAGAGAGTCTTCCTCAGAGTTATCTTGTTCTTGTATGATCACAGAAGGTTTCCTCTTTTCAAGTATTCTTCCAGACCTAAGTTGAACATCACTAAGGTCTAAAGGAGTAATTAAATAAGTTGGAAACTGTTGGCCTTCTATCATGTATGTGTTATGAGGATTTTTATTATTGGGGTTTGGTATGGGTTGAGCAGGCAACTGATTTGATTTTTGAGGGAATGGTAATGGAAGTGGTTGATTTTGATGTGGTAGGTTCTGATGATGTTGTTGAGGATTTTGAGGATAAAAATGTGGGTATGGTGGATAGGATGGTGGATACTGATAGTACTAAGAGTATCTTCCATAGGGATTTTGTGCTCCTTGTGCCCAAGCTTGAGATTGATTTTGAAATTGAGGCCAAGGTTGCTGCCAAGAATTCCAAGGTGGAGGTTGGTTATACATTTGATCATGGAATCCTTGTGTTTGAAGTCCTTGCCAAGGCCTTCTAGAGACAAAATTGAGAGATTCTGTAAAATTTGTAGGAGTTTCCTCTTGAAAGACAGCTTTGAGACCGAGAAGAGAAGGAAAATTCTTGGTCTCATGTTTTTTAGAACAAATGACACGGGTCTCTACAACTTTTACATCCAAAGGACACTCTCTCAAAGCATGTTTCTTTCTATATTTGGGACAAAAGATTGCTAAGGCATCAGATTTAGCTTTTTGCTTGTTTTGTATCTTAAGAGTGTCTATTTGTTCACTAAGACTCCCTAAGATGTCAGATTTGAAATCATCAAGCATATGTCCTATTTCTGACCTACTTATTGTCCCAGAAGCAGACTTACTTGCCCTTGCAAGAGCAGGATCTCTTGGACCTTTTATAGTTTTAGATTTCCCTCTTGAAATGTTGATACATAACTAAGATATTTCAGGTAATTTGAGCTGTGATATATCCCCTTTTCCCATCATGTTAAGGATATCCAACCATTCATCCCTAATTGTTTTCAAAAAAAGAGCTTTTAAGGTGTCTTGATCTAAGTTTTCCATTTTTGCTCTTTTGATGTTGTAATGAAATCTCTCCAACAAATCTTCCAAGTTTTCATCTTATTTTTGTAACATCTTAAACACTTCTTCCTTATGATTGACCGGCATACAATAATCCAAATACCTCTCTAGAAATTCTTGTTTCATATCTTCCCATGTCCTAATAGAACTGTTGATCAAACTCATAAACCACTTCAATGTTGCTCCTTTCAATGTTGAAGGAAATAGTTTAAGTTTTTGAGCATCTTGTAAGTAGTCATAAGTTCTACACAGGATTTCAAATTCAAATAGGAAAGTTTCAGGATCTTCAGTTTTAAGTCCATAGAAGTTTGGAAGGACAGAGGGTGAAATGTTTTTCATGGTTGTATTGGTTTCTTCATCAAGTATAGGAAACCCAAAAGAGCTTCCTATTCTACCTCTTCCTCCATCTGCACCTCTACCTCCTTCTCCTCTACCTCCTTCTCCTCTACCTCTACCTCTACCTCCAAATAATGTGTGTTCTCCATTAAAGACTCCTCCTCCCCCTTCTTCTGCCATGGTTGATTCTCCTGTGGAAGTGGAAAAGTTTGTGTCCCTAACAGGAGTCTTTGGATCTTCTTCTAAGGCAGGTTCAGTGGATGAAGTGGAAGGTTTCTCTAATGGAATATTTGATCTTAGGTCTTCTAGAAGTCCAGGATCAGTAAAGGATGGAATGTGGGTCTAAGTTGAAGGTGTACTAGCTCTTGGTCTAGGTGAAACAAGTGGTGGTCTAGGAATCAAATTTCTGCTTCTGCTGCTTATGAATCTACCCCTTGAGAGTCTCTCTCTACGCATATAATTGTTTTTGGGAGTTAAGAAACAAAGGTTACCTAGTTTTCACTTCCCCGGCAACAGCGCCAAAATGTTTGTACTCAACCTAGTCTCCTAAATTGAGTTCATTTAATTGTCAACCAGGGTTGGTAAACAGCTGAAGTGAGGTGCACTGTATGTGCCTAGGTGTTTGTTTCTTACTGCGTTGTGTTACTGTTTTATGATGTTTTTGGTCTTTTGGTGGTTTTATGTTCACATGGAAAAGAACTAAATGCTGATGGAAAGAAGCTACTGGTTAAAAAAAGAGTGAAGCCTAATTTGTTGATGACAAATGAAAAATGCAAATACTGAGACAGAACCAAACCTAAACTATGACTTAGCAAAAATACAAATCTTGATAATGACTTCAAGAAAATGAATCACAACATGAACTTAACTTGTCCAATCCTTCTAACTAAACAATTAAACAATCAGCTTATAATGATACAACATCTTACCCATGATTAAAGGTTTGTGAAACATATCTGGAAAAGAAAATTGGTAACATCATAAGATCTCTACTCTAAAACTAGCTCCTAATTCTATTCTGCAAATTAGTTTGACACCACTACACCTTACTCAAAAGTTATAGATTTCATTTTGGAATAGTCTTTTGAGGAAAGGCTTTGTTTGTGAGATGACAAAAAGGTTGCAAAAGTACTCCAAGCCTTGGACTGATACTGTCTTCTATTCAGATGATTATGAATTAATATAGGTTTGGAACAAAAGAAGTTTTGTAAATAATGAAGGCTGTGGTGTTTAATTTTAACAACTAATGTAATTTAATATGCAATGGATGACAACTAAATGTGGAGTGTAAATACAATGAGCTAAGCTAGAACTGAACTAAGGTGTCACTAGTCTACAATAAACAGTGCTGAACTAACAAGCCATTATCAAACTTAAAATGTAATAACAAAGCATGAATTGAATGCAATTTGACTCCAGAGTGCCCTAACTAAGCTATCATGCAATTAAACTATGGGATTCTACAGCCTATTTTGTCCATCATGAATGGTGTTTTGGAAGAGCTTCTTAGAACAATCCTGGTTGTACAATTCAATGCAAATGCAAACATGAAAACTGAAAGCAATTACAATTAAAAACTAAGACATCACAGCTATTTCCTACCCATTGTTATGATGTTTTGGAAGAGCGTTTTAAGAGTAAGATCAGCTATGCTACTTAGTGTAAACAAGCAAATGAAACCTTCAGTATCACAGTCATGCCTTAGCCATCATAATGATTTTTTGGAAGAGTTTTCTTAGAATAAGTTCAATTGTGATAATGAACAAAAGAAATTGCAATTAAAATCTATAACACTACAGCCATTTCTCATTCATTATCATGATCTTTTGGAAGATTTTCTTAGAACAAGTATAGCTATAGTGACTAATGAAATTAACTATGAACTCAAACTTCAAAAACGTGAAAAAAAACTAAGATACTTATCTAAATTACGAAATTAAAGCCGTTCAGGAGGCAGGGGTCCTTTACCACCAGACGGAATCTAACTCAAAATCAACTCAACGCGTTCAAAGAAATGTTGTCTTCTTCATTAAAGGAAAATAACTTGAAACAGAGTATTCTCGGTCTTCAGAAATATAGCAGTCAATCCATGAAATCTAATCAAAATCTAGAGCTAGCCTCTCGGTTTCCCGAGTGCATTTATATAAAATCTTCATAACAGAACTTGCAACAATACGGGGATCATTGTCTTTTCATATCAAAATCGTACTAGAACTCTAAATATGGCAGCGTAGAGGGACAAAGGACATCTGGACTGTCCTAGTCCTATTAGGATTCTGCCTCCTTGAATGAGTTCCCACGTACCAAAACCACGTCCAGAATTCGGTTCATTCTTCATGGTGAGCAACAAACGTTGAGGACATGATGTGGAATATACCCATGTGTGGCTTTTCCTGAGAGGACACCTGGAACATGCTTGAACGTGAAGACAACTGCAGAATTGGTGGTTAGCTACGGAATGTCTGCATTCTGTAGCTAGTTTCAGTTCAAAATGCATTACAATGACAAAATCACAAAACTTAGCAAGTTAGCCATGATATTCATTCTTAAAGTAATTTTAACTAATTTCATTGATCATTTGGGCCTAGGATAACAATGGACAAAGGAAAATGGAGTGAAGTAAGATGAAAGAAAGAACAATCTTGGGGCTCAACAATGGGTCATGCACCAAGAGAACTGTTGAAGCAGGAGTGTGGCTACATAACACAGAGAGTGACTACACAGAGAGCCATGCCTGTAACCTGCACTTCAAATGTACAAATAATATCCCGGAGTATGAGGCTCTTATCCTAGGCTTGAATCTGTTGAAAAAATTAGGAGCCCGTAGGATATCTGTGCATGGAGACTCTGAGCTGGTCATAAAACAAGTGAATGGTGAATACACAGCGAAAAACCCTAGGTTGAGAGCGTATAGGAATGATGCCATGGATGTATTGAAAACATTTGTAGAATATGAACTAGGGTCTGTTCCTAGGAGTCAAAACGTAATTGCAAATGGATTAGCTTGTCTAGCTAGTTCATACCCTAAGACTCCCAGGGATCAAAAAATCATCATTCAGACCAAATTCAGGCCTGAAGTGCCAGATAATGAAAAATATTGGCAGGTTTTTTAGGGCGATAAGTAGATTGAAGATTTCTTGATAGGCATGAACGAGTTTGAATTCTATGATTCAGAATCTATGTCTAGTGACAGTTTCCTAAGTGAGGAACCCTCAGATGAGGAACAACCACCCCGTAACATAGAAATAAACACTTTGAATGAACAGATTGGAAATCCAAACAAAAAATGCGAAAAAGCAGACAGTGAGGAAGTAGCGATGCTGCAGGCCAAAGATAGGAACATACCTTGAGGTCTGGAACCTTTAGAAGACCTTTTTGACTTTGATGATGTAGCAAAAAAGCCCACTATAGAGAACTTAGATTCTGACGTTGAAGAATGCAACATAGGCACTGAAGACAAACCCAAGATGATTAAATTGGCTAAGTCCCTACCAGTAAACATGAAGAATAAATACATTGACCTATTCAGGGAATTCATTGATGTGTTTGCCTGGAGCTATGAAGACTTAAAGGCCTATGACACAAACATCATACATCACAAAATACCTTTGAAAGAAAATCAGAAACCCTTCAGGCAGAAACTTCGCAGGATTAACCCAAAACAATTGCTTGCAGTGGAAAAGGAGATTAAAAATATGTATGAGGCTGGCATAATAGTTCCTGTGAGGTTCTCTAATTGGGTATCAAACCTGGTGGCTGTGAGAAAGAAAACGGGGGAGATCATGCTGTGTATTGATTTCAGGAATCTTAATAGGGCCTCACTCAAAGACAACTACCCTTTGCCGAAAATGGAACACATTCTTCAGAACGTAGTAGGCTCAAGAAGGATCTCCCTGTTAGATGGTTTTTCAGGTTACAACCAAGTTTTAGTAATCCCATAAGACCAACTCAAGATAGCCTATACCACTCCATGGGGCACCTTTATGTATGTTAAAATTCCTTTTGGACAGATGAACGCTGGTGAAACCTTCCAAAGAGCAATGGACATAGATTTTTCAGATGAAATAGGGAACTTCATCGTCATCTACCTGGATGACATAACAGTCTATTCCAATATTGAAGAAGAAAACCTAAAACATATGAGAAGAGTGTTTGAAAAATGTAGAAGTTTCGGTCTATCATTGAATCCTAAAAATACTGTATTTGGGCTGCAAGAAGGTAAGCTTCTTGGCCACATCATATTTGAGAAGGGGATTAAGATATATCCACAAAGAGTTGAGGGAATACTACAAATCACACACTGAGAAACATCTGAAAGTTCTGATCCTTTGTGGGAAAATCAACTTCCTAAGGAGATTAATTTGGTCAATTTAGTGTGTCCTAAATTGCTACATTAATTTGTCAATCCGAGATTCGTAAGCTGACGAAGTGTGGCGCACTATATGTGCAAGATAACCTATCTCTTACTTTTTTGTCATTTTTGGTTTTTTTTCTTTTTATCTTGGTTGTTTTTCTAATGAAAATTCTAAAAGACAAGTATGGCTATGATTGTTCAAGGAAATGATGTCCTTTATAATGATTTACCAAACTTTCAAACTTCAAAAGGATTTTGAAACATACAATGAGAAAATTAGTTCCTAAAAGGAAATGAAATGTGCTACTATCCTAGTTAAACAAACAGTGAACTATTGATCATGAAAACCATTACCCTTGCTGCTGTCTAAACACAAAAGAAACTATTACTCAAAGAAAAGATTGCAAGTAAAGTAAAACTAAAATCAAATTACATCAACTCATATTCTGACCCCTCACCATTAGTCTCGCTATGGCTTTCGGAGGTAATCATAAACGACTTGAGCAATCTAATATCTAAATTGCAGAAAAATAAACTAATATCAAATTACACACTCATACTTCAATCCCTCACCATTAGTCTCGCTATGGCTTTCGGAGGTAACTGAAAATGACATGAGCAATTTAATATCTATCTTGCAGAAAAGTAAACTAATATCAAACTATACATTCATACTTCAATCCTTCACCATTAGTCTCGCTATGGCTTTCGGAAGTAACTGAAAATGACATGAATAGTTTAATATCTAACTTGCAGAAAAGTAAACTAATATCAAACTACACATTCATACTTCAATCCCTCACCATTAGTCTCGCTATGGCTTTCGGAGGTAACTGAAAATGACATGAGCAATTTAATATCTAATCTAACTACTTAAAGCAAATGTGCAAGACTGAAATAAACAAAACAATGCTGGAATTAAACAAAAACTAAGAAAAAGAAATCAGCAGAAGGACAATATTGATTCCATGTCATTAGTCATTATAAAAAGATGTGCAAATGCCCGGGCTGTCTATTGTAATCTGAAACAAGAACACTGATCAGTTAACAACAACATAAAACATAAAAGATTATGGACAGAGGTAAAATGTAAAGCATGAAGGATTATGGACAGAGATGAAATGTAAATACCATGAAAGATGTAATCTATATATACATGAATGACTATAGCACAATGAACATAAAGAAATGAAGCATGAAACTATACAGTAGTACACAAAACCTCAACGTGTGCAAGGGCCCTCTGCACAGACCTCGGGGAGCAGCTTTCAAATACGAATTACGCTTTTGAACAAGGTCTTCTCATATATTAAAATGCAGTCATAACAGAGAAACAATGTCACAGCACAATGGTGATACAATTACATTACAGAGCTACAAAAGATCTAACTATTATGCATATGAGAACGCATTATTTATAACAGAGAGAGATATAACTAATTCCCTAAAGTCTGCGCTGAAGGAAGACACGTGAACCATTACGTCCAGAGATTTAGCATTATGGCCGCCTTGAGGAGTAAATCTATGGAGAGTGGATGTTGGATTCGGATTATGGAGCCGTTTACAGGTGTTGATGTGCCTCCCGTGTTTTAGAAACGGCCACGCAAATCTCCACGTGATGAGAAACAGAGTTCTGTCACCATGGGACTCTACAGTTGACCACCACTTGGCCACCTTTGACCACAGCCTTCCGAGATGAATTCGACCGAGCCAATAGGACACGATCCATGTCCACGTCATTTTGAACTTGCCCATGTGGCCCGATTTGCCTGAAGACACCTGCAACATAGACTTTGACAAAATGGCTGCGGAAAGTTGCAGCAGCCGCGGAAAGTGACAAGATTCCGCAGCTAAATAAGAAAAAATCTAAATCAAACAGCAGACACAAAACATAGTTAAAAACCATTTTAAAAGCTCTTTTACAATTAATATGCAATGATATTGGTGACTGAGAAGGTCCAGGTGAATGAAAAAGGTTTGGAAAGGTGTATAAGAAAGATGCAGATTTGAGACTCAACATACCCCCACTGTGAAGGTGTTGCATGTCCTCATGCAACCAAAATTTGGATAATCCTTCTTCAATTCATATGCCTTGACACTTCAGCCAGTACATCTAGTCCTCTCCTCCTCTTCCTTGGTGCTGCTAACATCCTGGGCTTCTTCATCAAGCACCTGAATTTGATATTAACCAATGCTCTACTTAAC
The DNA here is from genome assembly GCA_034641835.2 of Pinus albicaulis. Classification (NCBI taxonomy): domain Eukaryota; kingdom Viridiplantae; phylum Streptophyta; class Pinopsida; order Pinales; family Pinaceae; genus Pinus; species Pinus albicaulis. Next base: position 33,095 of record JAXQQM020066114.1, read on the forward strand.
TTCTGGCATTTCTTTTTCAATTTTCTGTTCTTTTTCTGCCATAGTCCCAGATGTAGCATGGTATTGTCATGAATGATCTTGTCCAGTTTTCTTTGTTCCTTCAATGCCTCATTTTCATTTTTAATGTGTTTATTTAAAACCTCCAATTCAAAGACTTCTTGTTTCAATGATTGGACGAGATCTTCCTTTGTTGTGTGAGGCTGAGTGGATGAAGTGCTGGGACCCGTGGCTGCCCTTTCTAAAGATTCTATATAATCATATACTTCTTGTTGCTTTGGGTCTATCTCAGGCGTCGTTTTTATTGGGCTGTCCCCAAAATGCCGTGGAGGAGAATTGGCTTCAAAATCTGGCTGAAAAGGGCTCATGTCGACATCTGGCTGAGAATGAGATGGGGGTCAGTTGATATCGGCGAGAATGAAATGAACTATTTTCAATGTATGATGAGAATGAGATGGACTATGTTCAATATCTGACTGAGAATGAAATGAAATATGTTCAATGTCTGACTGAGAATGAGATGGACTATGGCCAGCTGGGGATTTTTCAAATGTTTCTTCTCCCAAATCAATGAAATGGGGTCCTTTCGTTTGTGTTTTCCTCAACTTCCCTTTAAGTCTGGAACTTCTTCTTACACGCTGTGGACCACTATCTTTTCCTTTTTGTTTTTCTTTTCCCCTCTTTTTGGCCATAGATGACTGTTCCTGAAGATGAACTAGTCTCTCAGATAACACTTGATGATCTTCTTCGGAGGAAGGGGTTTGATGCATAGCCTCAATACTTTTTGTCTCTTTTGATGTTATTGGCTTTTTACCTTTGGTTTCTTCCTTCCTCTTCTTTGACAGTCTCCCTTCTCCACTAGTTCTTTCAATTGTAGTAGTAGGAGTGTTTTGAGTTTCATCATTTGTTCTCTTCCTCCTACTCCTTCTTGATGTACTGCCTTCAGGAATTTCTTGGGGTTCTTCAAAGAAATTTCTAATAAAAAATTGTTCCCATGTGTCCTTTTTCTCTTTTAACTGTTTTTCAATCAGAATTTTCACAAGACCATGGTGATACAAATGTGGCTCCACGTCCCCTAAATGCTTCTGAACGGTCACAAACATCTTCTTCAAACTATTTAATAAAAAGTATGGCAGATTGAGGGTCTGGTTGTCTAGAAAATTCATCAGCAACCGGGTATGATACATATACATGGATCCAAAACAGCCCTCACAGGTGATAAATTTTTGAATAACTAGCAGCAAAGTAGCCCACTCCTCTTTTAAAGCATGAACAGGAATTCCCTTTTTAAAAATAGTTACATCCATACCTGGGTTACGCAGGATCATTCTCCAGGCTTCATCACTAATGCTTTTGTTCTTGAACCATCATTCACCTTCTTGAGGAAGTTCTGTGGCAGCTGCTATGGATGCCTCATTCACCGTGAATTTAAGGTCCCCAATCTCTACCTCCAGGCCATTGAAAGACCTTGCAAAAGCTTTTGTCACCTCTTTATGGTAGCCTCTAAACTTTTGGATGAATCGAAGCCACTTTGCCTTTTTCAATAAATCTCTGACTTGCGGGTATCCTTCCATGAATTTAGGTCCTTCTGGTTCTATTCTCAACAACTGACCCATCCTTCTTTCTGCTCTTTTAAAACTTGTCTGCGTGAGGAGGGTTCAACGGAGGTAAGACGGCTAAATGAGCGGAAATGAGCACGATGACTGTAGGCAGATATCAGAGAATGGGTATACAGACTGTAGCGTAATAGAGAACAAATGGGGTGAAGCGGAACAGAGAAGGGTTACGTGAGCTCGGTGGAAATGCGGCTGTGAGATTAATAGAACAATAGGAGGAGTATAACACATCCGGCAGTGTTTAAAATTTGGTGGCTGCAGAGTAAATGTAAGCACGTTTATACAACGGCTACGGATTTCGTGCAGTTGAAAGAAGCCGTAGTCAAATCAACTACGTTTCTTCATCACAGGTGGAGTATCGGAGTATGAGTGAAGATCGGAGGCTCGATTATGGACCATTTGAAAATGAATGCAAGGATTACGGGCGGATCATATAGAGATCGTGGAATGGTTACGGAGTTTGTCAACATAATCATTGCACATAATGGAGCTATGGTTCATAACTATGTAAAAATGTGTTTTAAATGCTATTTGAAATAAATTTTTACTCATACCTTGGAATTCTTGCCATTTTTCCTTGGTCTTCAATTAGTTGCTTCTCATTTGATGTCTTGAATGCCCCCTGTCTTCATAATATGTCTTCATACCTGCATTTGATTTCTTGATTGTGAAAATACATCTGACTATACATTCTTTTGAAAAATGGAGTGGTAGCTGCAGAATCTGCTTCTGGCTGCGGAAACTGGTGTCAGCTGCGGAAACAGATGTCAGCTGCGGAAACTGACACAGCTATTATTTGGGTGAATAGAAATAGATGGATGATAACTGACTGAGTGAAAATAGTCATGAAAGAAAATTTTATTGGTGAAATGAAATGAAGTAGATGAAATGAAGTGAAATGGAATGAAGTGGAGTGAAATGAAGTGGAATGGAATGAAGTGGGTGGTCACAAAACTTGTGAAATGAAAGAGAGATTTTTTTTTTTGGAAAATATAGGGTGTCAGGTGTTCCTGATTTTCACCCTACATTTTTTGTATAAGACTGCCAATCAATGATTGGTTTTCAGGCTTATACAAGTTTTTTTTTTTTTTTTAAACTGAAAAGAACAAAGGCTAGGCTGGTGGAGAAGAAGAATTCTTCTGTACCAGCCTGATTGCAGAATTTTCTTGAAACATTTTGACAAATTCCTCTTTTGAGAGTGGCTTATGATAGACTTTTAATCTGTGGCCATTCACAATAAGAGGTGTTTGAAATTCATCAATGGTCTTGATTCTTACCGCTCCATTGCTAAAGATCTTGTCAATCTCATATGGCCCAAGCCAATGAGTCTGAAATTTTCCTTGAAAATATTTAAACTTTGAATCAAATAACAATGCCCAATCTCCTTCTTGAAACTTCTTCTCTTTGATGTACTTGTCATGCCATTTAGCTCTTTGATATTGAACTAGATGAGTTCTTAGAATTGCCTCTTGTCTGATCTCATCTAGCTCATTCAACTGCTCCATTCTATGCTTTTGGGCTTCTGATAAATTCATCCCCAACTGAACTACTATCTTGAAGGTCTTGACTTGGAACTCAATGGGGAGCAGGACTTCTTTCCCATAAACAAGTTCATAGGGAGAATGTCCTGTTGTATTTCTCCATGTAGTTCTGTAGGCCCACAAGGCTTAAGAAAGCCTTTCTGCCCAATCTCTTCTATGTAGATGAACAGTTTTGGTGATGATACTTTCGAGAACTTTGTTTGTAGACTCCACTTGACCATTTGCTTGCAGATGGTAAGGAGTAGATCTTCTGTGCTTGATTTTGTATTCTTCCATCAACTTCTCCACCAGGTTGGATGTGAATTGGCTTCCCTGATCTGTCACAATTTTTCTTGGAACACCAAAGCGAGTAAAAATATCCTCATAAAGAAAATTAACAACTAAATTTTCAGTAGCAGACACTAATGCTTTAGCTTCTACCCATTTAGTAACATAATCAGTACAAACCAATATATACTTCTTTTGCTTAGATGGTGGATTAATAGGTCCAATGAAATCTAAGCCCATTTTTCAAAGGGTTCAATGAGTACCTGTGGTTGCAATGGCATTTCATTTGAAAGGGTAGGTTTCCCTACTCTTTGGCAGTTGTCACACCTTTTGACATATTGTTTTGCATCTTTGAAGAGGGAAGGCCAATAATATCCTAAAGAGAGGATTTTATAGGTTGTCCTTTTGTCTGCAAAGTGTCCGCCACATGGTTCATCATGACATGCCTTAAGAATATCAGGCATTTCATCTTCCCTGACACATCTTCTGATCACAAGATCTGGCCCTGTTTTGAACAATTCGTTAGAAATCCATGAATATTTTGAACTCTCCTGTAGAAGTAAAGAAAGGATCCTTTTCTAAATGAGATTTAGTAGGTGGTATAGGAGAATCCTCTAATTCGGTTGCTCCTTGAATTCCAAGAATCTTAAGGCTAGGGGTATATGGTGGTGAATCTTGTCTATGCCTTGAAGAAGATGGAGTTGTGAAAATCGAACTCTTGGCTCTAGCTATAAACCTTCCCCTAGAATCTCTTGCTCTATGCATGTCATTTTTATTTTTTAAGTTGGGCTAATAATTCTCTTTCTGATCTTCCAGGTCACACTAGGTGCAAGAAGAGAGCATACTTAAGAAATTATCGAACCAATAACTCTCTTTTATGACCCTCCAGATCACACTAGGTGCAAGAGGAGAGCATACTTCAAGAAGTTATCAAGTTTTCCCTTTTTTTTTCTTTTTTTTTTTAAAGAAATTGGCTACCTCGTTACACTTCCCCGGCAACAGCACCAAAATGTTTGTTCAATTTAGTGTGTCCTAAATTGCTACATTAATTTGTCAATCCGGGATTCGTAAGCTGACGAAGTGTGGCGCACTATATGTGCAAGATAACCTATCTCTTACTTTTTTGTCGTTTTTGGTTTTTTTCTTTTTATCTTGGTTGGTTTCCTAATGAAAATTCTAAAAGACAAGTATGGTTATGATTGTTCAAGGCAATGATGTCCTTTATAATGATTTACCAAACTTCAAACTTCAAAAGGATTTTGAAACATACAATGAGAAAATTAGTTCCTAAAAGGAAATGAAAATGTGCTACTATTCTAGTTAAACAAACAATGAACTATTGATCATGAAAACCATTACCCTTGCTGCTGTCTAAACACAAAAGAAACTGTTACTCAAAGAAAAGATTGCAAGTAAAGTAAAACTAAAATAAAATTACATCAACTCATATTCTGACCCCTCACCATTAGTCTCGCTATGGCTTTCGGAGGTAATCATAAACAACTTGAGCAATCTGATATCTAAATTGCAGAAAAATAAACTAATATCAAATTACACACTCATACTTCAATCCCTCACCATTAGTCTCGCTATGGCTTTCGGAGGTAACTAAAAATGACATGAGCAATTTAATATCTATCTTGCAGAAAAGTAAACTAATATCAAACTATACATTCATACTTCAATTCCTCACCATTAGTCCCGCTATGGCTTTCGGAAGTAACTGAAAATGACATGAACAGTTTAATATCTAACTTGCAGAAAAGTAAACTAATATCAAACTACACATTCATACTTCAATCCCTCACCATTAGTCTCTCTATGGCTTTCAGAGGTAACTGAAAATGACATGAGCAATTTAATATCTAATCTAACTACTAAAGCAAATGTGCAAGACTGAAATAAACAAAACAATGCTGGAATTAAACAAACACTAAGAAAAGGAAATCAACAGAAGGATAATATTGATTCCATGTCATTAGTCATTATGAAAAAGATGTGCAAATGCCCGGGCTGCCTATTGTAATCTGAAACAAGAACACTGATCAATTAACAACAACATAAAACATAAAAGATTATGGACAGAAGTAAAATGTAAAGCATGAAGGATTATGGACAGAGATGAAATGTAAATACCATGAAAGATGTAATCTATATATACATGAATGACTATAGCACAATGAACATAAAGAAATGAAACATGAAACTATACAGTAGTACACAAAACCTCAGCGTGTACAGGGGCCCTCTGCACAGACCTCGGGGAGCAGCTTTCAAATACGAATTACGCTTTTGAACAAGGTCTTCTCATATATTAAAATGCGGTCATAGAAATGTCACATCACAATGGCAACGCAATTACATTACAGAGCTACAGAAGATCTAACTATTATGCGTATGAGAACGCATTATTTATAACAGAGAGAGATATAACTAATTCCCTAAAGTCTGCGCTGAAGGAAGACACGTGAACCATTACGTCCAGAGATTTAGCATTATGGCCGCCGTGAGGAGTAAATATATGGAGATTGGATGTTGGATTCGGATTATGGAGCCGTTTATAGGTGTTGATGTGCCTCCCGTGTTTTAGAAACGGCCACGCAAATCTCCACGTGATGAGAAACAGAGTTCTGTCACCGTGGGACTCTACGGTTGACCACCACTTGGCCACCTTTGACCACAGCCTTCCGAGATGAATTCGACTGAGCCAATAGGACACGATCCATGTCCACGTCATTTTGAACTTGCCCATGTGGCCCGATTTGCCTGAAGACACATGCAACATAGACTTTGACAAAATGGCTGCGGAAAGTTGCAGCAGCTGCGGAAAGTGACAAGATTCCGTAGCTAAATGAGAAAAAATCTAAATCAAACAGCAAACACAAAACATAGTTAAAAACCATTTTAAAAGCTCTTTTACAATTAATATGCAATGATATTGGTGACTAAGAAGGTCCAGGTGAATGAAAAAGGTTTGGAAAGGTGTATAAGAAAGATGCGGATTTGAGACTCAACGGTTGTTCCCAACTTAGCTGAACACCTTAGGAATATGACTAACATGCTGAAGAAAGGTGTAGGATTTAAATGGATTGTTGAGGCTAAAAAATCTTTTGAGTCAGTCAAGCTTGCGCTCACCCAGGCTCCTGTCCTAATCAACCCTGATTTCTCAAAATATTTCCTGATATTTTCATTTGCCTCCTAGCATACAGTAGCTGCAGTTATCCTACAGAAAAATCTAGAGGGGATGGAACAACCCATTTATTTCTTCAGCAAAGCGCTGAGAGATGCACCCTTGAAGTACAACATAATGAAAAAACAGGCCTATTCTCTGATTAAGGCCTTGAAAGATTTCAGGGTGTACATATTGCATTCCCACACCATAGCCTATGTGCCTAACATAGTGGTCAAAGATATCTTGTCCCAAGACCTAGATGGAAAGAGGGGCAAATGGATTGTCGTGATCCTAGAATACGACCTCGAGATAAAACCAAAAAAATTGATCAAAGGTCAGGGCTTAGCTCAACTAATGGATGAATAAAATCTACAGGCCCTTGACATAAACATGATAGATGCCTTGGATGAGCAGGAAGGATTGCCTGATCTCACTATTGAGGAGAAGTTTTAGAACTCTCCTTGGTACTCTGATATCCTTTACGTGCTCTCAAACCTCAATGCCCCTCCTAAATTATCAAAGACTAACGTGAGATTCCTAAAGCTAAAGGCTAAAAATTATTGCATACTGAATGAATGCTTATACTGGAAGAGTACAAATGGCCTATTGCTTAAATGTTTGCCTAAAAATGAGGCAGAGAGAATTAAACAAGAATTCCATGCAGGAGAGTGTGGAGTCCACCTGAACTGGAAGGCCACTGCAAACAAAATACTCAGAGCTGGTTACCATTGGCATACACTCTTCAATGACATCCATAAGATGATAATTTCCTGCCACAAATGCCAGATTTTTGAAGGAAAAAGAAAGCTCCTCCCTCTACCTCTACAACCCATCACTGTTGAAGGTCCTTGAACGCAATGGGGCCTAGACTTCATAGGGGAGATCCACCCTGGTTCTTCTGCACAACATAAGTGGATCCTAACAGCCACAGATTAATTCACTAAGTGGATAGAGGCCATACCATCTAGGAATGCCACAGATTCTGTCATCATTAGGTTCCGAGAAGACCACATCCTCTCTCGGTTTGGTTTCCCAAGGAAAATAATCACTGATAATGCTGCTGCTTTTGGTTCCAAGAAAATGGTTGATTTTTGTCACAGGTATCAAATAGCACTTGGTTATTCAACTGCCTATTACCCTCAAGGTAATGGATTAGCTAAATCATCAAACAAAAGACTGGTGACTATCATCAAAAAGCTGCTGGAAGAGAATAAGAAGTCACGGCATAAGAAGTTGGTGCATGATTTGTGGGCTGACAGGCTTACAAAAAAGAAATCCATTGGCATGTCACCATATCAGCTTGTATATGGAACAGAAGCAGTGTTTCCTACTAGCCTTGGAGTATTAGTGATCAAAATTGTTCAAGAGATACAGACAGAAGAAGATAGCATGGTGAGGAGAATAAACCAAACAATTCATCTCCAACAAACAAGGGAAGAGGTCTATAACAGAGCCGTGAAAGTTCATGAAAACATAAAGAAACTATTTGACAAGAGAACCAAAGCTTCTGATTTCGAAATTGGAGATAAAGTTCTGAAGTGGGACTCAATGAGAGAGGACAAAGGAAAGCACGGCAAGTTTGACAGTTTGTGGCAAGGTCCGTACATCATCCAGGCCACCGTGGGTCTGAATGCATTTTTTATACAAGAACTAGATGGTACAGAGCTGTTTGGGGATGCTGTCAATGGCAGGATGCTCAAACACTATTACTGCTGATTTAAAATTTCCAGTTTCCATTTCCATTGTACATACCGTTGCAGTGTTTTGGTTTCAATAAAAAGAGAAAATGTTTCAAAAAACAGAGAGAAAGGAGAGGTTCAGACATGCTCAAACATGAACCTCTGAAGTGCAAAATATTGGCTCTAATATGATCAAAACCTGAGCCAAAGGAAGTAAAGATAGCTGGTTCAAACATGCCCAAAACCTGTACTAGCAAAGAAGAAAGAACAATCAGCTCTAACAAGCCCAAAATCAGAGCTGAAATGAAGAAAAGAAAGTGACTCTAAAAAGCTCAAAACTTGAGTCACAAAGAAAGGAAGGATACATCAAACTTCAGATTTCAAGCCTTCAAAATTTTGTTTGCAATTTTCTGCAAGTTTCTGTCCACGTGCAACTGTCTTTATGCCTTGGATCCACAGCAAGCTAGATTGTCTAATCCTAGCTTGACTATTTTTAAATTTCTGTTGTAGAATGTAGAGAAGAAATATGCTAGACAGTCTAATCCTAATAGATATAGTTTAGGTAGAGAAACTATGAGGCCAACAGTTTAATCTGGTCTCATGGAGTGATAAGGGTAGATTTAGAATAGGTTTATTTTCTGTTAATAAAAATAAATGATGAAAAGGGTCTGCTAGTCCAAATGCACCCTAGAAGAAAAAATGCTAGGATTGTAGGATGGGTAGGTAGATTGTTTGGGAAAAATATCCTGTTGATTTGATGTCTTCACAGTTTGTGGTAGCTGATCCAAGAGAGAATAGAATGGGTCAAGAAACAAGGCACATGGCCTACTCCAAAGATCACTTTTGAATTCTTGACTCCTTCAGGAAGAAGCCATCCCCATGTGGAGCCACTGTTAGCCACCTATGAAATTTGTGGCAAGCAAACAGGTGGCTAAATTTTTTATGAGTCTTCAAGAGATACATTTCCCATGAAAATCTCTCATCCTTGAAGCCCTTGTGTGTCCACTGCCTTTTTAAAGATCCTAATTGCTGTATCCATCCAAAAAGTCTCACTGACTGCAAAAAATTGTTCTCCAAAAGGCCTACATTTGCCCCTTGTATCCATGCAGAATGCCCCATTTAACCCTTTTTTCCCCCTTGTCAAAATTCCCCTCTTACCCTCTAAATCCTCCCAAAATCCCCTATAAATCCTACACATACCCCTTGTTTGGGCTATTTTCACCTTATTCCCTCTATCGTTACCCTTTCCTACCCTCAAATTACATTAAAATGGGCCAAAAAACCCACATTCTTCCCATTGCAGGCCTAGCCCATTTCGGCCAGCCCCCTTAACTTTTCCCCCACGTGACCCGGGTGCCAAAACCAGGCGCTAGCCCGAAAAGCGGTTAGCGCGTTTGGTTATCAGGAGCATTATTAGCCATCGATCTGGACAGATCGGATGGTCGTCACAGATCTGCGCCATGCCCGTGGCCCATTACATTTGCCCCTCTGATCACATCACAACCATCCATTTAACCCGCTGATCCGACGGTCCATATTCGTCCGCTCCGATGATCCCCACGCCAAAACACTGTGTAGAAACCGGCAGTATCTATCGCACCGCCTTTGGGAGGTGGGCGATATTTTTCATTTCGGAGCGATTCCACTCATCGCATGACGCGTGGCTCCATTCACTGTTCAGAAACCACCCTCCATCGCGCGTTAACGTTCGTCCACAGATCCAATGTGATATTTTTGTACACCGTCCGATCTGTGGCCAGCCATCCGACGGTGTTCGCGCCGCCAAGATGCCCGAGTGATAACCAAGGAAAACGTGCCCCTAGCCCACTGTCCATCACCTGTCGATGCATTTTCAGCCGTCGAACTCCTCTTGAGATGGGACGGTCTAGACTAAATCCATGCCCCATCATTGACCGGGTCCCGCCACGTCACCCATTCCAAGTGTTTTTCGTCCGTCCCCTTTATAATTCATTCAAAGGTAAAATTTTAATGTTTTACGTTAAAATTTCCACCTCGCCGTCCTCCAAAGCATCTCCTACTGATCCACTGTGTTCCTCCACAGTATCCTCTGCATTCATCGTCTTCATCCATGCCACGTTGCCATTTTTTCAGTCATCCACACCACCCTCCCCATGCATGTTTTTCTTAACATGTTTTCGTGTTTTGCAGGGTTACAAGCAGGCAGAAATCCGCATGGTTCACAGTCACTGTTATAGTGGCAAAGAACACCGGGAAGGCCACATACAGAGATCGAAATTATGAGAAAGGCCTGGGAAGGTATGCCGACATGACTTTCATTAAAGGAGCAGGGTTAAACTCTGTCAAACCTCTCCAGGGCCATTAAAGAACATATTTCACAGTCAGAGGCAATCATGGAAGCGGCAAAGAGTATCAGTGAAAGATCAGAGAATTTAAAGCCAGTAATCAGAGATTTTGAAGTCTGGAGTCAGTAATTTAAAGGCAGAGTACCAGGTCGAAGACCCCGAGGATCAATCAGAAGGTCCAATGCACAGAAAATAATACTATCAGGGTTTCTCAATAGCGGAATGTTTTCCCATAAAAGGAAAAAGTGCCCATACTGTCTGCATGCTATTTCGTGTCCCTAAGGAAATTCAACCCTCACAATAGTCCTAAGCTACCAAAGCATTTGTTATGCAGTATGGCAGACTTCATAGTCATTTATTTACCTTTTTGTTTATTCACCAAAATTACTACAGAGTACTGCAGCCAAAGTTCATCAGAGGCATACTGGAGTAAATGGAAGCTTGGAGAAGACCACTCTTTCACCCAAAGAGTGCCATAGATAAATGCGCAGAATTTAAACAGAATGGGCTTTGGCCCTCTTTCTTTTCTGAGTTTTAATGCTTCATTTAGGTTTTCACCTACCTCCTCTGCTCTCTTCAGCTATAAAATTCATGAAGGAACTCAATGTAAATGTTGTTGATCGGATATCTGAGATTTGCAAGTTGTTTCCTTTGAGACACAGTCTCTGTATGAAGTTGTATGATAGGCTGAGGAAGATGTATCCAGACTCAATATTCAAGCTGTTGGCGATGTTGTACATGACTGGTGTTGCTCTTAATATGACAAGCACATTTCTTTGGATCCTGATTTAAAGCAGCTGGTGATGTTTTATATCTCTGTGTTTTATTTAATTTCATTACATTTCTTCTGGCATGCATCAGAAATATAGCATAGGATTTACCCTTGTTAGGTACCTTATGTCTCTGCTCCCCCTGCCTTTAATTTTTTTCTGCTATATGTGTATCTGAGGATTGATTTCAATTGATTTAACCAGTGTAGTGGTGAGATATATGACTAGTTGATGTATGAATTAATGAGGTCAATTTCTTAGATGTTCTTGTTAGATTTAATTGAATGAATTGGGAACACTGGGAGGTCTAGAATTTGGTTTCTATCTCACTAGGATCATTTTCAATCAGTTAAACTTTGATAATTTCCCTTAAGCTGGAGGTCGAAGCATTGAGAGTTCAAAGTCTCTCTCTGATCTCAGGCTTTTAACTTTGTGTTCTAAATCTTTAATGTTCTCCTTGTCCGAAGAGTTAGCCTTTAGATTCTAGATCACATGTGTCCAATGGCACGCCCTGTCCCTGGATCTGATTCCTAAAGGTCACCTTGGAGGTTTCCTTGCTTTCACCTTCCCTCTTACCCTTTCAAGCCATACTATCATCTTTGAGATCCAATGCTTTAGATGACTAGCCCAATTGAAAGCCTGCATATTGAATAGCAAGTAAACCCTTTCCTGAATCCATTTGCCCAATGGTCTTGAATGTTCTATGAAATTATCTCCCCCTTTCCTAGAATCCTCTTTGCTCATCCTTGTCTCATTTTAGACCCTTCTTTCCTGATTCCCAACAACCAAACCAAACCAATCAAACAAACAAACTTGAGACTTATAACTAGCCTAATATCTTAAACTTTGAACTTTAAAGACATATACCTTTGACAATCATAGAGAGATCCCTCTATGGACCCAGGAGGGCTAGATCCTGAGGTCTGAAAGTGGTTCTGATGTTGTCTCATCTTTTAATCCTTTCAATCGACAAAACATGGGAACTGTAGTGAGCGCCGAACTTCTTTCGATGTGATGTTGATCTTTCTGTTGTTTCATTAGATTCTGCACCAAAGTTAGGTTATCCTTTGAGAGTTAGAGAACTTGTTGTTGATGCTTGATGTGATCTTCCACAAATTTATCATCCATATTAGCTATTATTTGATCCTTCAAACCATCCAACTTAGCCTCCATTTATGCTTTTAAACCATCTATGTCATCTTCGGTTTCTCTTCGTAAGATCGAAATTTGTTGCACTTGGTACCGTAATTTTGATATCTCATACTGCAATTCTTCCTCTTCATGCATCATAGTATAGATTTTTGAGGGCTTAATGGGTATGGAATTATCTTTTTGAGGCATTATAGAACCCAATAGTGATAAAAATTCTAAAATATTCCCTTGGAATCACTTCAAACTGCTTTTTCAAACAAACATTATGCAATTTAAAAAACCAAATACACATATTTTTCTTGCTTTTGAGAAGCTCGATATTGAAACTTAATTATATATGTGCTTTCAGATCCTCAATAACTAAAATTTGGCCTTGAAATATCTCTCTGAATCTTCTTTTGAATGCCACAAGTCTGACCCGATTTGGACTCTTCAAGGCAAAGTTATGTTCAATCTCCCACAATGACCTAATTATGGACTAGTTCAGTAGAGCGAAATTGTATGATTTGCCACGTGTCACTATTTCCTCCTTCAGCTCTGAAATTTATAGACAAGAAACTATATTCCATTTACTTGTGGCCACTTTTTACAGAATCTCAACCCAATGCTCAGAGAGAGAGTTATGATGTTTTTCCCACGGTCACCTATTTGAGATGAAATTCGAGAGCCTGAACAAATCCTAACTTCCACAGATCATATCTCAAAATATATTGCATACCAAGATCTAAATTTTTTACAGGAGATTCTTAAGGATTTCAGCTTTGCTCTGTGAAAATTTCATCTTACACCGGAAACCTTATAGAAAAATATTTATAGCGAAAATTATGCGATGACCTGTTTAGGTTAAATTCAGGAGCCTGCAAAAAGCCCTAAATTTCATATATCATATCTCCGAAAATATTGTGAACTAAGATCTGAAATTTTGCGAAGACCTTCCTTAGGATTTCGGCTTCGCACTCTAAAAATTTCAGCTTATGAACCTACGTAGAAAAAAAATTATAGCGAAAATTCCATGATGACCTGTTTGGAGCAGCGAAAACCTAGAATCCAAAGCTCTGATACCAATTGTTGTGAAACCAGCTCCAAAAATAGAAGAACAAAGATATCAACGCCTTATAAATAAGCCACTTTGAGGGGGAAACCTGCAATACATTACATGAATGAACAATTCTTGAATGATACAATAATAAAACCTCCTTTCTATATATAGGAGTCCATGAGACACGATGTAATCCTTCCAACCTATAACTAAATGCTAGGCACAATAATAACAATATGTGGGTTACAGGGGTAAAAAAATAACAATAAGGGGGGCTACACTAACATAATAAGGGACTACAGTATTAATATAGGGACTTAACATTTTCTACAGTTCAACCTATAACGTTTTTGAGGAATATTATTCGTAAAATAAAAGAAAATAATTCTATGGGAAGCATATTAAACACTCATATACACGAGGATATCTTTTCTTTGTAATACATGGGTTTTGGATTAAGAAAATTTCTAATGGAAAAGCTACGAATATTGAAGGCTACCAAGCTGAAATTTTCAAAATGGGAAGGTATATGCTCATCCCTCATATACACATACTCCTAAATTTGGTAGTCAAACATGAATTCCCTAAGCCTTGGAAACAAAGGCTTAATGTGCCTATATTTAAAAGTGGGGATAAAAAAATTCCCTCTAACTACAATACCATCATGATTTTTCACATTTTATCCAAACTATATGGGCTCATTTTGGAAAAAAAGATTAGCCTCTAGTTTAAAATCCATAGTAAAAGAGCTAAAGGTCAAGTTATTTTTAGGAGACATCACTTAACTATTAATAACCTTGTTACTCTTTGGACCATTTCCAAGGAGTGTCTTAATAATAAAATCAATCTCGTCTATTGTTTTGTTGACCTTAGAAAATATTGCAACACATTTCCTCAGGATAAGTTATGGAAAAGATTTGAAAAGACAATGGTTCCTCTTGAGTTGACAGTTATTGTAACTAGGCTATATGAAAATGTTATTGCGAAGCTTAATACCACAAAGGGTTGGTATGAATAAATTAAATGCAATATCAGAGTTAAGCAAGGGTTTCTAGTATGGTCATTACACTTATTCTTTATGCTAATGATATTTTCCTTCTAGCCAGAATCCATGATGATATTGATAAGCAACTTAGAATCCTCCATGATTACTGGTCCAATATTATTATGGTTCTTAATACCAAAAAGACTAAAGTCGTGATAATTAAATCCAAAAAGATCAACTATGATAAAAGATACTAGTATAAGGTTTCTTCATACAAATATTGAGTTATTGACATCCATCATCAACTAAAATGGAATTATAACATTGATAAAAGGATTATATAACACTATAAATCTTATTATGTGATTTAAAATAGTTGTAACTTGACATGCCTTTGGATATGGAGTATATTTTTTTCCTATTTGAGACTCTTATTACCCCTTTTACTTTACAAGGATGTTATTTTTTGTGTTGCAGTATATATAGAGAATCATTGAGGAATATCTAGTTGATCCAAAATAAATTTATAACCTACAACCTCAAGGTTAAAGGAAATACTCCCTACCTTATCCTCTTTATTTAATCTAGCCTCCCCCCATTGAAAGCATGGTTGTGTTCAGGTATCTGATGTATAAGAAAAATATTTCCAACATGGAATTAAAGAGGTTCCCAAAAATTGCTTCTAACTCTAGCAAAAACTCCTACCTCTAGCTCAAATGAGGTTGGCATAAGGATGTGTTGTCTTGGCTCGACCATTGGGGGATAAAGAAGGATATAATATTGGAGAATGAGGATAGTATTCAAAATACTATTACTTCCAAATGTAAGGATAAGTTTTGGGATAAGAAGGAGTTAGAGGGAAAAGGGAAGCTAAGGTATTATAAGGAGGTGATCAACCCCAATGTTTCTAACTAGAATTATCTTTCTGTATTGACTATTTCTAAGAATAAAATGAGCAGTGTGATAATTTCTCATGATATTTTAAGTGAAATCGGACATTGGTCAATTCCCAAAACACCTTGTGATGAAATAGTTTGTCACCTTCATGATACTAAGAGGTTTGAAGATGAAAACTACTTTCTCTTAGATTCCTCGAATCTTAATCACTTCTCTTCTCAATTCCAAAACCTTTTCCACACTACCAACTTTCTTGAATTTTTAATTCAAAAAAAATATAGTGATCTAGGAACACTTCTCTCAATTATTTTTCATCATAGAAATAAAATATTAAAGAGTCCCAATTAATCTCTCACTTTCTTAAGATCTGATGGATCATATTGGTATTTGTGAACGTTAATCATCATCATCATGTAAACCCTATATCAAATTAAAATAAATAAGATATAAATAGTGGCTATAAATTAAGAGTTATTTTACCATATAATTTAAAATAATAATTTTGCAACCATATTTAAATTTAATTACTAAGCACATAAAAACATGGTACTTAGAATATAATATGATTTTTAACTGTGGATATTCAACTCCATTTTACCATGCCTATTATTCACTTGTAAATAGGTTTTGTTATAATACCATGAGCCAATACCTTGACTCATTAATACGACATGGCGAAAATCCATCTCTAGTTTCATAGTAAAAAAAAATTCTAATTTATTTTACTACATTTTTATGCCGAGAGACAGTCTTCAACCCTCTATGGAAGAGATGTTGTAATGTCCTATTATGTTATGTTATTGAAATATTTTGACTCACTCAAATTACATAAAAGTAAAAATAAAAATAAAAATAAAAAATTTATAATTTATAATTATAATTATTAATCAAAACATTTCAACTCTCAAATTACATAAAATAAAAATAAAAATAATAAAAATAATAATTATAATGATTAATTATTAATTATTAATAATTTAACAAACCTAGATCCATGTTAACTTCGTATATATAAAGATCATAGAGGGATCAAATCTTTTCAGGTGGGAAAACCTTTCCTCCAGCTTTTTCACTCAAAAAAGAGGTTTGCACCTCAAGAGATTTGATCCCTCTCGACTCCTGATAGATTCGTAGTAAATATAAATCTAGGATGGTGATATATAATATATAAAGTAGGCATGCAACAACAACTATTCCTTATGTAAATTCATTTAGGTCACTCATCTTCTTAATTTAATGGTGTGGGAGATTGCTTTTTGCTTCACCAATTCAAAATTTTAGAAATATGTTAATTCAATTGGTTATAATCATATAATGATTTCATCGTAATAAGTTCGAATCTCATCACACATTAAAATTTTTTATATTTCTATTATTCATGAAATAAATATTATATAACATAATTCAAAAAGTTAAATGGTTGCTATGCGATTTCGAGGTCTGCGGTTTCAAAGAAGATGACTGCAACATGTGTTAGAGAGTGGCCTTGGTACAAGGTAAGTAAGAGAGTTATTTGAGGTTTCAATATGAGGTAATCAAACTAATAGGAGGTGTTAGTAAATGGAAAACTAGTGGACTCAACCTGCAGTGGTGTTTCGTTCCTCTATAGCTCTTAACAGTCTACGGTCACTATCGATGTAGACGAATGAAGATATGGAGGATGAGATGGATTATTACACTAATCGCTTCGATAATGTCTCCATTTGGTTATAGTTGTGACCTCATAGCCTTCCATTGGAGCCTAGGGAGACAAGGGCACTCCTCCCTCTTCATCGATGTTATCCACAAAGGAAAATTTTGACTTCGTTTCGATGTTGGAATAGTTATCTTCATTAGGGTTTCAAGACAAAGGTATGATGGCGAGTTTGGATCAATCTTAGTGTGCCATTTTGAAAATTCCAAAACTAAGTTCATTTCAAGTTTTTCTGAATAACATTGATTAAAATGGCATGGTGGTGGGTGGCATTGATTTGTCGACATAATTTCATGGGGGTTTTTATAGAGCAAGTGGTCTAGGTTTTGATAACTCTCAATGAGTAAGAGTGGTTTATAGTGGAGGTTAACCTATCGAGTTGGTTAGGGATGTGTTGGAAAGATTTGATATTGAGCCTCAATGTTTTTTGGATGTTTTGGGCACCATTAATAGAGTTTTAATATTTAATAGCAAAGTGTGGTAGAGGATTTCAGTGGGGGTTTCCCTGTGCATGAGTGTGGTGCACACTTCATAGGGGAGGATTCCTATAGTGTGTTCTAGGCCGAAGGCTATGTCGAGGTCTGAAAAGAAGTTCTAGGAAGCTAAATGCACAAAGGTTAAATCTAAAGAGGATAATTTGGATCTTAGAGGAGGAGTAAATTTTGGGGGTGTTATGGAAACCTCTGAGTGAGTGCTGGTAGGACGCGTCCATGGTAGGGAATTTTTTTTTTTAAGTTGCATGAGTTATTTAAGTCAATATGGGTGAAGGAACATCCATATTTTTTAGAATTCGGAACTATTACAAGGGGTTGATTTTCTTTATGATTTATCATGATGGAAGTTATCTCTTTGGTTTTGAGTAGGACCTAGTGCATAGATTCAACTCATGTCTTACTAAAGGAGTGGAGCCCTATTTTTGATGTTAGTGAAGAAAATTTGGGGGTAGGCCCAATCTGGTTGGGACTCCTAGGCCTTCCCATGAAGTTTTGGTATCTGTACATTATCTGAATTATTGGGGATAATTTGGGGTCTTTTGTGGATGTAAACAAATCCTATGAAGATACTAGGAGAATTTCAATAGCTCAAATTATGGTTAACTTGGATACTCATAAGGAGTTTATTGAAACTTAGAGTATCACTTATCAAAGGCTATCACATAGGAAAATTCTAGACTATGAGGGAATCTCATTCAAATGTCATTCATGTCATAAAGTGGGTCAAATTATAAAGGACTCTCATTTTCCCTACTCGAGGAGGAAATGGCAGGAGATTCACATCGAGGAGAATTGAGGACAAAATAAGGAGAAATATCACATACATAAGATGTTGATGAAGTCTTTTATAATCAATCAAGAGGAGGAGCCCATGCCTAGTTTAATGGACAAATATTTTCGACCAGAAAGAATTGGAATACAAGCTCTTGAATAGGTATTTGACGAGGTTGGTGTGGCATCATATGATTTTTTAATGTTGGGTACTATCTTGACTTATTTTGTTATATTAATATTATTAGCTCATTATATTCTTTGGTTATGGAATTATTTCCTTCGTCTTCATTTTCATGACCATTGTCATGTATTGGATCTTATTGTCTTTGTTTTGGCTTTGTCCCCTACTCCTTATGAATGGTTTTATTAGTTTCCCATCCCCTATTTCCTCCCTTACCAGGGACTTGAATTCCTCCTCTAACACTAGTTCCAAATATAATATTAAGTAAAAGGATAAATATTCGATGTTTGTGGAGAGTATTGGTGGTTTGGGTTTCCCTTGTCTTTCTAAGGTTACCACGAACCCTCAGGGCAGAAAATATCACATATCTAGAGAAAATTGAAATTTATTGAAGATGTTGTAGCAGGAAGGAAAAACCCATTGTTTGTGCTCTTATAGAAATGTAAGCCTTTATCTCTATCCCCTTATGATTTTCCTCTTTTTTAATTATGAAGGGCTAGATAGCCCCTCCAAAAGACTAGCTCTCAAACATTTTATGCATTCTAAAACCTTTCATGTCATTTTTCTTCAAAAAAACTTTCGTAATGGAGATGTTATGGTGAATATTTTGGAATCTATATCTTTGGGTTGGAGTTTCATAGAGGTTTATTCCAAAGGGAGTTCAAGAGGATTAGCAGTGGGTATTAACCAAATATCCACAAAAATATTGAGTTTGTGGGACTCTAAAGGGGTCATGGGTGCTGATATATTTGTGAATTAATTTGGTATGAATATAATTTTGGAGAATATATACTGGCCTTGTCAAGACATGCACACTTTTTTGCAATGCCTAATGGCCTATTTTTTAAGAATTGTGACAATTTGGTGGTTGGGGTGACATGAATTTTTCCTTGGGTTTCTTATAATGTTTGGGTTAGAATGCCCACCCGGATCTCCTCTCTCATTTATTTTACCATCTCCCGGAGTCGAACAAGATTTTTGATGTTGATTTGATTAAATTTAAAAGCACCTAGAAAGATTGGAGAACAAGTGAAGAAATGATCGCTTAGAGGATTGAACATTTTCCGGTAGTTGAACCTCTACTAGAAAGAATATCACCATTTCATTAGTGGGTAGGACTGGGGGGTAGCTATGATCACCACCATACTTTCCTCGAATTGAAAGGGGGAATAAAAAAATATAATATCCCCCTTTAAATTCAACTTAGTTTGGCTAAGGATGAAACATTGTGTAATCTTATGGGGGAGCATTGGATCCCCAACAACCCTAATAAGGAAGAATATATTATGGCTCAGTTTTCATATAATATAAAAATAATCAAAATAGCAACCATTATATGATAGAAAAAAGAAAAGAATAAAGGACAAGGAGGTCTTGAAAAGGGTTGAGGAAGAATTGGAATAGTTAAAAGATATGGAAATGGGGGGGAAGTTATTTTTTAGTCAAATCCAAGCATAAAATAATTTAGGTAGTGGCTACCAGAAAATTAATTTTGGTGGAAAATGAGGGAATATGGAGGTTAAAATTCATAGCGGTTTGGCTAAAGAACAAGGATGATAATATTATTTTTTTCTAATAGTTTTCAAAAGGTCGTCAGGATATGAACAATTTTTTGGCTTTAGATGATCATAATTGAGGCCATGCCTCTAATTTCAAAGAACTTTACAAGCTAGGAATCAAACATTTTATCACCATTTTTAAGGTTTCCTAGGAATCTTCATCAGCTGAGGTGATAGACTTATCTTATCATTTCCCCCAATTCATTGATGATGATTCCAATCACTCTCTCATGGAGTCATTTTTTGAGGAGAAGCTTTAGAGGGTCTTGCATATATTTTAGTGGGACAAAATTCCAAGTCTTGATGGGTGGCTGGTTGATTTTTTCTTAGATTTCTTTGATATAATAGGCTGTGATATCTTAAAAGTGATAGAGGATTGCAATCAATATACATGGATGTATGATTCTATCAACTCCACCTTTGTTTGTCTTATTCCAAAGTCTGATTCCCCTCACACCTTTTATAAATTTCGACCTATTTATCTATGTAATAACATTTACCAAATTATTGAAAAAAACATTGCAATACATTGAAGCCAAATTTGTCTTAGAATGTTTCAAAGGAGAAATTTTATTTCATGGAAGGAAGAAAGATTCATGAGGCTATTTGGGTTGTGGAGGAGGACATTCACTATTTAAAAATAAAAATAAAAGGAATGGTGCTAAAAAAAACCTGTCTAAGGATTATGATAGGTTCAGTTGGATCTACATTATAATGTTATTGACATGCTCATGTTTTCAGTTAAGTTTCATCAATTGGATCATGTGTTGTATAATATCAATTTCCTTTGCAATTTTTCTAAATGGATATACCTTTACCTTATTTTATGCTAAAAGAGGACTCCACTAAGGATGTCTACTAACTCTTTTAATATTTTTTCCTATATTGAAACATTTAAGTAAATTGTAAGCATAGGCCAAAAGAATGGGTGACCTGAAAGGTGCTACAATGGCATGTGATTTGGTCATTATGCACCTTCTTCTTGTGGATGACATTTTGTTTTGTAATGATGGGTCCCCAAGGGATCTAGCATCTATTAAATCAATACTATCATTGTTCAAAAAGGAAACACGTGTGATGATAAATCTTCACAAATCAAGTTTGTCTGAGGTGGGTCTGTTTAGAGAGGAGCATTCTAATGCTAAAAATATTTTTCATTTCCATTAAAATATCATTGATGAATGACTCAAATACTTGGGCTTTCACATGAATCCCAAAGACTATGAAAAGGTGGACTGGCATTGTATTTTATAAAATTTTGAAAAAAGGTTAAGGGTATATTAGAGCTTTAGGTGGCACTCTCGAGTGAGTAGAATTGTATATCTAAGTATTTTGGATGAATTTGTCCTAGATTCCATATGGAATCCTAAATTATATTTGTAAGAGTTGTTGCAAATGTATTTTTTTGGGATCAAAGGATGGTAGAGCTTTCACTTGGGTCAATAGGGAAAAAATTACTCTTCCAAAGAATTGGGGAGGTTGCAGTTTGAAAATTTTGGTTTCTTTCTAAAAATAATTGGCTACCAAGGTATGATTCAGGTGGATATCCTGAGAAATGTTTTGGACGTACATGGTCTATAGAAAGCATATTTTCCCAAATTATTTTGAAGACTCGATCAATACCCAAAATAAGTCGAAGCCAAACATTTTGGTGGTATGGAAAACAACAATTGAGTCTTTCAATGTGAACAATAAGGGGATATCATGGAAGGTTGGTTCTCATGAAAGATTCATAATTAGTCAAGACTTATATCTAGGTTGTGTAGATGATTATATACTATAGGAGGATATGGTTTCCTTCCTCAATGCAAGTGGGATTTGAACCCTCAATGAGGTGGCAAATCTAGATAGTGCATATATACGGGCATAGGGTTGGCTAGATGCAAACCAATTGAACATTTCAATTTCCTATTTGGATCAATCACAAAACTATACCACCTACCTCAATAGTTGTCACATCAAAACGACGGATAGGGAAGACATATTGCACTGTGTACACTATCCTCAAGGGGAATACACACCAAATACATGTTATTTATTCATCGTGGCTAACAAAGAGTCCATCGTATTAGTTTAGTGATGGAAGAAGTTATGGAGGCTAATCTTTTCAATGAAATCCAAACTCTTTTAAAGGTGCATGCTACAAAGAAAACTTCCCACAGGTGAAAATTTAAAAAAGAGAATATTTTGAATGTCGAGTTAGTGGCCACTTTGTAAGGCTACTGAGGAAACAATGGACTATCTATATCTCGTATGCATTTTTGGATATGTTTTCTGGACTACTATTCACATTTCCCTTTCATTTGAATTAATATGTTAGAATATATCTCACACCAAAACCTAGAATTATTGGGGGGAAAATGCATCTCTAAAAATGCTCAAGAATATTCCACCCATTATTAGTTGGGGGATATAGTTAGTGCATAATAATGTTATTTTACAGGAGAAATCTACATCTCCTGAAAAGTGGTAGCTAATTCGTTGGTTATATATGATCTAATCCTGGATTTAAACAATATCCACATCCCTCATAGTATCACTCATAAAGAAGTAGATCATTCCCATCCTTTGGATTACTTCGATGGTGTCTCCCAGGCTTGAGATGAGAGTGGGGAGGAGAAGTACTTTATTTAAACTAAAACCATTTATTTAAAATTGAAAGTGACTTGGTTCAAGGATCAAATAATAATGCTAAAATGATTAGTTTATATATTTTGTTATTAATTATTATTGAAAAAGGATGCGAGTAGCTCCAAATATTTGGTGATTCCTTAATTATTATTAGTTGGTTTAATGAAGTTTCTAGATGTCACATGCCTAGACTCATACCCATTCTGGAGGAGATCTTTTAGTTGAAAAGAAGAATTGATCAAATTTGATGTTTCCATATTTACAAGGAGAGGAATTATATGTTTGTTTACATTTGGTGATTCCTTAATTATTATTAGTTGGTTTAATGAAGTTTCTAGATGTCACATGCCTAGACTCATACCCATTCTGGAGGAGCTCTTTTAGTTGAAAATAAGAATTGATCAAATTTGATGTTTCCATATTTACAAGGAGAGGAATTATATGTTTTTTTACATTTCCAAAGTAACCGAGCAACAAGAGTTGGGTACATGGAAGATTACAAAACAAGATGGAGATTCATTTTATGAGTACTACCACAAGTCTTTTACAAAAGGTTTACTAGTGGAACATGTACAATATTGAGACCACATATCTCTTCTCTCTAGTATTTATGGCAAGTTTATATTATCATGAGATCTTCTCTCTTTGTTGACATGAGGCTCTTTTAGCTATGATATTGTTTATATGTATTTTGGTGAACCACAATGGAATTTGACTTGTAAAGGATTTTCAAGCCTCTTTTTTTGTATATTTTTTTTTATGGATGGTTGTTTTCTTCATCATAGCACATTTTTTAATGTACTAAAGTGCATCTACAAAATGTAATTTCCACACCTTTTAATGATAATTACAATTTTTCCTTTGGGAAAAAAACTAAATTTATCAACAAAAACTTATTTTTTTTAAACTGAATTTATTTAATGAATTTTTTTTTTTTAATAGATTTAATACATAGTAGAGAGAGGACCAGATGGGAGGAGCTCTAAAAACCCTTGTGTTGGCTAGGGGTTTTCCCTATTTTTTCGATCTATGCTTATATCACAAGTATTTCTTTGAAGATATCTATGGAAATATAATCAATGGTGGATATTGGTGATTCAATGATAAATACAATCTATTTTGCAGAAATTGTTGCAAGAAAAGCAAGCCCTTCTTTGATTTCATATAATTCCATTCTGAAACCTAGATCTAGTCTTCGAGTAGTTCAATAATTTCCTTCTCTCAATGTTCCTCTGGATGAGGAATATTTTAGTTGTGAGAATTGTTTTACGGAGAAAGATTATGTTTAATGGATTTACCCATATCATAACATTTCATGGGGAGGCTACAGGTTTTGTTATTGCCCTGTGGGTTTCCAATATGTATTGGACGGACAATCCTTTTTTGTGGTCAATGGGAAAATTATATGGGACCGACAACAAGCGAGCTTGCTAAATTCAAGCAAGCCTGTCACTGGTCCATGACTCTATGAGCACTGGTGGTTACTGTCTTTGGTATCATATGTGCCTGATCTGTGTCAATGGGCTTCTCTTTGCAGATTATTGGTTTCTAACTTTATAATATGTGGATGCTTTATTTTACGCAGAATTAGGAATATGATGATTATATCTAAAAAATTTTGTATTATGGAATTTTTTTTCCCTGGTGTGCATCGATGTTTGGGTTATGGTATGCTGAAGTACTTTATGGTATTAAAAGTATGAGACCTAATCCCGGAACTATGTTTTTTTAATCATGTATTGTTTATATTTTAATATAAGCAGGGTTTTTTATTTTCTGGAAAAAATACTCCCAGTCTATTAGGGGAATTTTGGGATGTCGAATTCACTTGTACGTTCAAAATTGCATTTTAAAAAACAAAAATCACAATCTTGATCGAAATTATATTGCTAGATTCTACTCAAAAATATTATTTTGACTGTCAATTAGACCACATTATGATATTTTTACAAAATTTTAAATTAAAGATATGTTTTTGTTTTATTTTTATATGAAATAAATCAATTTAATGATTTTTTATTTTTCCCTCATCTTATAGCCAAATTTCTTTTAAATTTTGGCAAAAGTTATTAAGTTCATCCTTTACTTTATATTAATTTTTTTTTTGGTAAGCTTGGTAGTTCTTATTTTTCTATTAATATATATAGCAAATTATTTCCAAATCATATATATTTTAGGGTGGTCACAACTTTCCTAGAGGGAAACCAAGTTGGCCACTGAAAAATTTTGTATCCCATCCAAAAATAAAATATATTTAGTCTATTCAACCATGCAAAGTAGGACTATGTATCAACATAGATTATGTCTTCTATTTTCCTATTTACATTAAAAAAATTAAATGCTATCTTCTTATTTGTAACCATAAATAAAATTTATCAGAAAGGCATTTATCATAACTAATCAACCTCCTAAGCGGAGGCAGATTCCATTGGTGCAGGGTCCTGAACTGTATTTAATGGGAGCTATGTTACATTCATGACGCATGACAGGTGTTCCTCAATGCCGCTGAGTCATGATTTATTTTTGTGTAGTTCAAATTGCAAATTTTCAAATTCTTTTCGTTAATTTGGAAATTCATTAATCACAGTCACCATGCTCATGACTGCATGTTCTAAGGTCTTCACCAATATCCCTTTCATCAACCAATACAGGTACAAGGTGTGCTTGAACTGGGTTAGCCTTCCATGATTTTTCCTAGGGTCGGGCACTAGCTCCCACCAGTCTTCTACTCCCATTGCCATGTTCTTTGCATTCTGGTTTAAATTGGCCTCCTACTCCTCTATTAGTTTTTGAATTTCTTCTTCTGTATTCATTTGGTACACTTCCACATCTTCCTTTATGATGTGGCTGATAGGTTTTCTTCCCCGAGGTTTTCCAGTTAAATGGTTGGATTTCCCCTCTACCCTGCCCCTATTACTCTTGCCTCTACCTCTCGCGGTCAGGCTGCGAGCTGGAGGAATTAAACGGGTCACCGTAACCAAATTGCAAATTGGAACAGTTCCAATTGTCAAAGTTCGAGCAGGAAGAGAAAGTGCCAGGACTCGAGTAGAAAAACTTGTCCGCCTAACTATTTGGATATCAACATCCAAAAGTAAAACATGCCCATAACCCATACCAAGCATATTTATTTTCTTCATTCTTCCCGCCTAATGATACTTTGAAGACAAATCATTGATGTGACTCTGAGACTGAAGACCCATACCATAGAGCTTTCTCTAAGACTGACGTAGACCACAACCCATACCCCATTCCCCCAATTGGGAGAAAATTCTGCCCATCTTACGAATGGCATTGGGTGAAGGCTCTTGATTTCCTTTTATCTCATGCCAACTGAAACTCCATCAGGCACATAGACTCCACATGCAACATCAAGTCCAGCACCCTACGACCTCATTCCAATTCCTATCAACCTTAATAGAGATTTCAACAACTTTACCGTCGACCGTGTCCATTCTTTCCAGAATTATCCCCCTCTTAGATAGCCAAATTTCAAAGACAGTTAAAACCATACAAAGAAGAGGATTATTGATAAGCAAACCGCATAATTTCTTCACGCGATAACGGTGCCAATTATGGCCCAGACTCATTTCCCCCATATATGTCCTCAACCCTAAAATATTAGACTCTCCTATAACCAAGATACGCCATAATTGTCATATACATACTGACGATTAAAGAATACCAATATACCAAAGAACTAATTGCCTTTGACTATCGTCTGTCTTCTCTTCATTGCTTTGAACACAATTCTCTTGAGAATGGTTACATGCAAATCAGACAGCACGAGTAATAAAACTTTCCACCACATTTTTCTTCTCCACTTTCCTATGTCCTATCTGACATGCCACTCATGTGAGGGCCAGATGGCCTGTCATTCCAATTCCTACCCACTATCATTAAACTACATGCATTATGGTTTCCTCCGTATCGCACCTTGATCGATGGGTTGGATCAGTTGTCTCACTTATTCTTGAGCTCCTAGATTGCTCTTGTTCCAAGATGGTTTGGAGTGGTTCCATACCTTCCACCCTGTTCAACCAGGTAATCTCCAAGGTTTATATTTGATGAGCGCATCCCTAGTTAGCTAGAAAGTTTGTAGCCCGGTTTCCTTCTCTTCAAACATGGGATGGGATTATGTATTCAAAGTTTTAGATTAGCTCCCCTAGGTCCTAGACCATCATGGATGTTCTCCAGTTTTTGTTGAGTTTGTCTAGATTTTCCCCTTGGTTTAGTTTTTAATCGTGTTGATAACTTGTTGGGAGTCCCTTTTTGTGACCATTTTCTTGTAGCCCAGTCTAATGTCCAAGATCATTCCATGTTTAGCTCGTGAAAATTCTTCCTTATTTTTTTTGGCATGTTGACTGTGATCTGGATATATAATGTAGGTTTTTTCTCTATGATCTTGAAAAATTCCCCCAAATCTTGCTGACCCCATGTTACCTTTCGAAGCACCATCAAAGTTAAGTTTGATAAATTCTTCAGGGGGGGTTTGGAATATTTTGGCCGAACTTACTCTAGGGTTCATTTGTTTCCATGAATCTGCTTCTATCATAGATGGGGAGAGATTTAGGCCTCTGAGTATTCTAGATTCTTGTGGAGTGACTTACCAATCCTCTTGAGTCCCTCTCTCCATTAGGATAGTCTCTATAATATTTTAGATGATTCCATCTGCAGTCTTGGCTTGATTCTGGCCTTTGTTTTCAAAAATCCTTCTGTTTATTTCCTTCCATATAGCTCACATAGTGAAACATGGTATTAGATCCCAGGCTTGATTGATGAGTAGAATTTAATATAGATTTTGATGCCATAGCATAATGCTATCCACTCTCCCAAAAAGGTGTTCCATTTGCTGCCATATTCTTCTTGCATACTAGAAAGAATTCAGAAGGTGATCAATTTCCTCCTCCTGACTGCCACACAAAATGTAATACGATAGCCCTATCATACCTCATTTTTGTAATTGATCCCAAGTTAGGATTTTTCCTCTACATACCAGCCAAAGGAAGAATGCCACCTTTGGCCATAGTCTTCCTCCCCATATTTTCTTCCATATGTTTTGTTGATTTTCCTGTCCCCATATAGCCTTAATCATATAGGCTTCTTGAATATTGAAAGTTCCCCATTGGTATATCCCCACCTCAGTATATCTGGCCTGCCTTCTTGTTGTGTTATCCTTCGTGAGCTCAGTTCTTTGCCCAACTGCTACCATCTTTCTGTATTTGGATGGTCTCGCCATTTCTCCCTTCCTTTCCACTTCCTCCAACCTTCTGTTGTGGTGTCCTCTTGCCAGTACTAATGCATCGATCTGTATTCATGTATAGGGTGTACAGTAATATGTCCCTAATATCTTGTCTTCCCATGAGCTTGTCCCTTTGTTTACAGGAGTATTGCCAAAACCGGGTTGTTTTCCCATCTCTTATCTCCTAGAACAAATGCTGTTAAATGAGATCCCTATTCTAAGTTTCTTAGTTCCATATCGATGATCCTCTGGTCGAGCCTTGGTATCTCAAAATATCCTCTGTATTTCTAGGCTTGTTATATTTTCTTGTCTAGATTTTCTTCCATAAGTCCACTCCAACCCTAATCCATCTCCACCATAGTTTAGCTCCCATGACCTAATTTAGGGTGAGTGTATCTCGGAGCCCTAAGCCTCCTTCCATATTTATTTTGTTTAGGTTGGGCCAAGATACCAACACCCATTTCTTAATCTGTTGTGCTCCTCCCCACAGGAATTTCTTGAAGATGTCTGTCATTTTGCCACATGATGTTTTGGGGGTTGCCATACCAGATAAATGGTATATCGAATAGACTATAGGACCACATTCAGAAGTACTGTGCAACCCGCAAGTTTTAGGGATATGAAAGTATAGTTTCTCAACTTGGTTTTAATTTTGTCTAGAATGTTCTTCCAGCATTTATTCTTTAATGAATTTAGGGATAACGACATTCCCAGACCTTTTGTAGGAAGAGAGATGATACCAAATCCTAGGGTACATGCCAGGAAGGTCTAAATATTATTGGCAGTGTTGAAAAATAAAATGTTTGACTTATCATTTTTTTCATCGTCCCCGAGGCTTCCATAAATTTATGAAGAAACTCTTTCATACGATGAGCTTCTCTTAGGGATACTTTGCAGAAGATCATAATATCATCAACAAATTTTTGGTGGGTAATTGGGAGGTCATTTCTCCACAATCGTAGGCCACAAATTCTCTAAGAGTGGGTTTCTTGTTTCAAATATCTCCAAAGGCCTTCAGCTGCCAGAATGAACATGAAAGGTGAGAGAGGGTCACCCTGTCTCAGCCATCGAGAAGGGTTAAAAGTACTGTTCGAAGAGCCATTCAGGAGAATTTATTACATCAAGGACCACACCAATGCAGTTATCCAATTGATCCATCTATAGTCAAAGCGAGAAGCCATGAGGATTTTGGATAGGAAGGTCCAAGTGATTATGTCATATGCTTTGGATATGTCAAGCTTGATTAACATACATGGAGTTTTTAATTGTTTTAGGGAGTGAATAACATACTGATCAGATGTAACAACACCATCAAGGATCTGCCATCCTTCCACAAAGCCAGTTTGGTCAGGGGAGATGAGGCTAGGGAGTAGTGGTTTTAGGCATTTAGCAATGGTCGTAGCAATAATATTGTAAATGACATTACAAAGCACTATCAATCAGAATCCTTGGAGATCCTCCAATTTAGTTTCTTTAGGGATTAACGCTAAAAACATTGCATTCAGAATTTGACATACCTTTTCCTTTCTCTAAGATTCTTTAACCACTTCGAGCACCTCCTCTCCTATGAAGCTTCATGTAGCTTCGAAGAACTTTGTCATGAATCTGCTCGGTGCCGAGGCTTTATTTTTCCTCATACCTTTGACTACCTCCTCCACATCCTCCAGGGTCACCGTTCTCATCAGTCCTAATTTCTTCTCTCTGGAAACCATATGTGGAATATGTCACGTGATTCGTTGTGTGGCCTCTAACTTGTCTTGTTCTATCTCCATGAGTAATTTTTTTAAATGTTAAACTACTAACTCCTCCATTTCCCCATGCTGAACTACTCTGTTCCCATTTGTGTCTTTTAGGGAGAAAATCCTATTATATTGTCGGTGTTGAATCATGACCTTATGGAAGAAACTAGTGTTTCACTCCCCCTCGCACAACCATTTAACTCTGGACTTTTGTTTCCATAGGATTTCTTCTTGTTTTCTTCTTTCCTCCAATTGATAATAATCCTCCCTTCCTCTTCTATTAAATGTTCCTCCCATCCTTGACTAATGATTTTTTGTTGAATCCCTTCCATATTTTGGTTCAGCTGATGTTTTTCCTTCATAATATTTCCAAATTCTTCCTAATTCCATTTCTTAAGCTTCTATTTTATTCCTTTAAGGTTCGGTTTAAATGTATGCATGCAGTTCATGCTAGTTTCCTAACTTTCTTTCCACCATCCTTCAATATTATTCATTAGCTTGGAGTTTTTGAGCCAAAAGGATCCAAATTTAAATGGTCGATTTTTCGGTCCAGTTTTTAGATCTATCTCCAACCGGATGAGCCAATGATCATATCCCATGCATGGAACAATGGAAGCTTCCAGGAAAATGTCCCTAATCTCCACCGATTCTTAGACTAGATACTTGTCAAGACGGGAAGCGATTTGATGAGGAACCCCTTATCTTTTATTCCAGGTGTATATGGCATTGTTTGTCTAGAGATCAACTAGGTGTAGATTGGTAATTGTGTCTCTAAGCACCTCGATATCTGATGCTTGGCACTAGATCCCTATTTCTTTTCCTTTATAGATGTGATCATATTGAAATCCCCTCCGACAATCCAAAGATCATCCAGATATTCTTTTCTCAAGCTTTCTAAGTTATGAAGAAAGACTTCTTTTTCTCCAGGGATATGAGGTTAATAAACCCCCATTAGTAGGGAACAGTCTCTCGATCCTAGATTCCAGAATCTCCCCAAGAGTATTCTAGGTCGACTCATCCAATATTCGAAAATTACTTCTGCAGGATTCCACGGAATCGCTAGCCCTCCAGCACTACCCCTGACATCCTATGCTATTATGTCATACTTTGTCTTGAAGGTTTGCATCATCTATTTTAACTTTGCTTCTGATAACTTGCTTTCCTGTAATATAATTATACTAGGCTTATCCTTCTTGATTCGATCTTTCAAACAACGTTTCATTCCTTTGCTGCTAAGGCCTCTTATATTCTAGGATTTAATTATCATTTGTATACTTTGGTGAGTTGGTGGAAGACCACAGTTAATGGAACTACCCTTCCAGATTTAACCAATGCTTCACATATCAATTGGATTGTCTCACTTGTGTTTTTCCATCCTCGTTTCTTTCCTCCTTTCTCCGGGATCCCCTTATATCCTGCTTTATTGTTTTGTGATCCTAATTTCTCTAGTTGCCCTACTCCCATTGTCCCATGTTTTTTCTTTGTATTTCTGGAACGTTTCCTTATAGACATTTATTATTATTATTATTATTATTATTATCTTCTAGTATGAATCTTTCATCCAAGTATCTCCATTCATGCAACAATCACCATAAGACTAGTTCCTTATTACTTATGTCTTCCTTTTGACTATCAATCTCCATATTTTTTTTCTCTTCTACCTGCTCTGTCACTCTTTTGTCCGGTATTTCCTCTTCCGCTTTTCGTTTTGCATTTTTTCCTTCTTTCTGGCGTGGTTGGGTTTCTTGGTTATGAGACCTCATCTTCCCTTCTCCACTCTCCTACTCTTCTTACAGAACTTCATATACATTGTTATTTCTCAATCCTTTGTTTGTTCTCTCTTGAGGCAGGTTTTGCGGAAATTTCTATGTCCTCTTCCTCCTTTGTACTTCTTTAAAGCCCTCATCTTCATCTATTGATTCCCTTGCATTCCCTTCTTTATTCGCTTCTTGAGTCTCCATCTTATTCAATGGACATCCCCTGAATAGATGGTCGTATTCATGGCATCAACGACATCTAAAGGGGATATGCTCATAATCAATATCTTTCTTCCATACCACATTTTGGTACTACAACTCGATGGAGTTTGTAGTCTTTATGAAGTTTCCTGTTCAGTTGCCAATTCCCTCCAAGATCTCTGGATCCCAGAAATCTAGTAGCCTAAATAAATGCACCCATATTGGGGCAGCTAGAATTTTTTCTAGATTTGGGTTATAGCATTCCTCAAAATGCCTCATAAATAAGCCTCCATTGTTGAAGAAGTATGAGCCTCCATCAAAGATTCTTTCCTTGTCCTCCAATTTGGAGAAGATTACTGTGAAAAAGCCTCTTGCTCCCAGTTTCAGGTCGATGTGACCCATTGGTTTCCATTTGTGGTTGATCCCTTTTACCAGGTCCTTTTCTGTTGGACAAACCCCTATAAACTTACATATCATTGCATGGTCCTTCATATATTTTTTATATTTTTCCAACTTGTTTCCAGGTATGACAAAATGAGGTTTCTTTGAGGCTTTTGGTAGGCATTTCCCCCACATCCAGTTCTTTCATTGTGTTCGCATGATAGGGATTCCTTTCCTTGGTTCGGTCTGTGCGCCTGCTACCTTCGTTCCCTATACATTGGTTTCCCGTGACACTATGTTTCGATATGAGGGGGTCTCTCTCTCTCTCTCTCTCTCTCTCTCCCCCTGCTCCACCCCCCCCCATCATTCATTATCACCATCAATGCCTTAGTGTGTCATGTGACTATTGTATCCCATCGTGTGCTTCAGATTTTCCAGGTTATTGCCCCTAGCACGACGTTGGTAGGTTTTCGCAGAAGGGTTGCAAAAACCCTAGCAGGGCCATTTTTCGTGTGATCCCAATAAAATAATATTAATAAAGGTAATTACTTTATATTAAACTTGGATTATAATGAAATTGTTATATGATTTTAAAAATATATTTTATTTTTAACCTTTACACACACACACACACACACACACACACATATATATATATATTATTTTGGTGAACGTTAATTTATTATTAAAAATTTTATGCTAAATTTGTGGAATGTTGATTTTAAATAATTATGAACATTATTTTTTATAAATAATAATCTAAATACAATTAATTATCTAAATTAAATAACTTTCTAAAGTTTCAATATTTAAATTATACAAAGGCATAATTGGGCGACAAATAATTCATAAAACACCACTTTATTAAAGTGACACATAAAATTTGTGGGACATTATTAACTGAAATAATCATAGCAAAAAAATGTTCTTACATATTTTGTCTTACATGTTGACAGTAATGGGCATTAGACACTAGCCAGCAATGTAGGAGGTTTTGTCCACATGTTTTGGCTAGAAGGGTTCGAAAT